>JAVQJD010030441.1:0-11311 GCA_036023655.1 Nannoperca australis | reverse complement strand
AGATTTCTAGATATGAGAGCGGCCCCATCCAAAGTGGGATGAATGCCATCCCTCCTAATCAGACCAGGTCTTCTCCAGAAGGTGCTCCAATTATCTACAAAGCCCACATCATTACCTGGAGACCACCTCGACAACCAGCGGTGGAATGATGACATGCAGCTATACATGTCATCGCTAGTAATGTTAGGTAGGGGCCCAGAGAAATCTACGGTGTCCGACATTGTCTTTGCATATGTACACACCGACTCAACATTAACTTTCGTGACCTCCGACTGGCGTAGTCGGCTGTCATTACCGCCGACGTGAATAACAATCTTACCATATTTACGTTCATCCTTAGCCAGCAGTTTCAAATAGGATTCGTCGCTCGACGGGCGACGTCTGATAACAGATATCAGATGGTTCAAACAATATCTCTTCCTCCTCCTCCCCTCTTCTCCCTCTCTTTTCACCCCACTAATTACTGTTTCCACTGGGGCTCTGCTATCTTTAGGTCGCTCTGCTGACTGAGAATCTGTGTCTAAATATGTGTGCACAGTCGCACACACATTGAAAAGAAAGCCTCTCCACTGCTGATAATTGCACACTTTTTTCTTTCACTGCGACAGGTTTAATATCTCACATGTTTTTGCATAGGATTATGCGTGTGTTCACACCAATCAAACTACTGGCCAAAAGGGCAAGCAGGGCTGATCAAATGTGTGGCTAATAAGCCTGAAAGCAAAACCAAAGCTCCAACTGCTTGACATTTGCTGACATTTATGGTTCCTCCTGCAAAGAAAGGGAGTAATTCAGCTTTGCTGGTCAAACGGGGAGATCCAGAGAATTAAATGGGGCAGGGAGCAACTTAATAATGCCACACGTGTGAGTGTGTGTGTGTGTGGGGATATAACACACCACCCTCCTACATCTTTCCAAGTACAAATTAACTCAGATGCTGACTGTATTTTCTCATCAAAGACATACAAGGAGTACATTGCAGCTTCACCAATGACAGTTTAATGGTATGCAATTGATCTGCACCTGTAATTTACACACAGTATTAGAAGTCTGCTATTTAGAGCCACTTACAGGCCTTAATGTTACCTGGTCCCAAACAGACCTGTAGTCTTCTTTATGCACGAGGAAGGAAGGAAGGAAGGAAGGAAGGAAGGAAGGAGGACGTTTAACAGTGTGCAGAGATTAGACTACATTAAGTCACAGCTAATGGAGCTTTATGACAGATCATCAACACACACACACACACACACACACACACACACAGCCAGTATGTGCTGTGGGTTCAGATGACTCCTTTACAAAGTAGCAATTAGAAAACAAAGGAAAGTACAGCTACAGTGCTGAGATGAAGTTCACTCTGATGGAGCATCTAGATTGACTAGTGTGTTGAGGAGGAATATGACTGCAGGGATGTAGTGTTTGAAAATAACTTTGGGCTCCAGCTGGTGATCTTAAGCTAAATATTAACAATAACATATTTTCTTCCAGAGATGCATGCTCTGTGTCCTTTAAATGTCAATCTCTTCATGGAATATATCACCTATAGATTTTGACAGACTTTCAGATTTGTACTCATTTGGAGCTCATGTCACAGCTAAAAAATGTCAGTAAAGTCTAGTTTCTGCCAATAAAAGCGTTGGTAAAGTAAGTTGAAAAGCGCCTTCCCTCCTCTGCATCCATGTGCATGAGCAGTTAGCTTCTGGGAAGCACGACTGACACTGCGTTAAACCATATGCGTTCTATACTGAGTTTCCAAACAAATAGCCGAAGTGCTTACGGTAATCAAATAGCAGGACGCAGCTCGAGAATCGTGTCCTGGACGCACGACGGAGCAGCACCCGGCGCGCTTCAACTGTTCTCGTCTGGATCTCCACACAAACTGCTTCCCCCAAAACACTCTGCCCGCTGCTCTATTGTCTTCCCCTTGTCCCCCCGACGTGCTTTTCCTTGCACACGTAAACACAAGTAAAACGCACACTCACACTCATGCAAACACACGCACACATGCGCTGATCTCAACCTGCACTTTTCGACCAGCTGACTCTTCTCACCCCACACACACACACACACACACACACACACACTCTCTCTCTCTCTCTCTCTGAAGGAAACCTCCTCTCTCCGCCCCGCCCTATTTCCAGCACACTCCAAAAAAAAGCTTTTTTTACAAGCGGGTGGTCAGTAAACAAATCTAATGTACAGCAAAACACGCATGAAAATAATAATGTATCCCCAAAATAGTTTTAAATAACTTTCTGAAGTTGTCACTGTCGGGTTTTTATTAAAGAATGTTAACTTTTTAAGACTCAAAATAACAGTGTAAAATAACAGAACACTTTGACACCTTTTGCAGTGTGTTCAAGACCTGACTTTAACCCTTCAAGTAGAGGGAGACCTCCTCTCTGTGAACTGAAGCGATAGTCAATAGTGTAATTTGTGGACCACAGGAGTTAAAACTAAAGTGTGATCCTGTCAATATCTCACTACTGAGAACCATAAAGGCGTAATGGGATTTCTTTAAACTATAGTACAGTATTGAGCACTACAACCAAACACAAGCATTTAGCCTAAAAACATAGATAAGTTTAGTAAAACACCATATACACAGATTAAGTACATTTGGAATTGGTCAAATTCAAACCCCAGGTTAATAAAGTGCACCCCAGCCTTGCTTTTGGGGACCGCAAACACCTTATAAGCAGGGGTGTGGCCAGGACTTCAGGATTTTACATTGAAATGTTCAAATATATTATTTGTGAATTTTATTTCCCAACATGGAGGTTTAAACTGTGTTTAACAGCCTTCTCCACATGGCCAATAATAAACTAACGAGAAACACTAAAGCATTTATTTAATTATTTATTGGCCTACATGTAGAATGATTTTATACAGTATTTATAAGTGTAAAAAAAACTGCCATCAGCCCATAAAATATCCCAGATGTGTCAGTGTTTAGGTAACAGCATGTCTCCATGAATGACAACTATTAACCATTGGATGCTATGAAACTGGATACAGACATTCATGCACATGACGTCATTATTTAATGAATTCTCCAGTTTGAATTTAATCATTCATCAATATTTGGCTGAACATTATGTCATACCCCAAACTACTGAGTGTCAAAAAACTAATACTCTGCACACATACTGGCTTTAATGCAGATTAACTTCTTTTACAGGCCATAAACTGTCTGTACTGTGGCAGATTATCCTTGACACCTCCTTTCCTTTCACCTATCCATCATCCAGCAGCCATTCACAAACTCAGGTTTCACCCACTCACAGGTTAACTAAACCCTTCACCTTATCTGCTTTCAGGCCCACAGTATGCAGACACATGTTGGGGTTGACAGCAGATAAGGAGGAAGCTTCAAGAAGTGGATCAAGTAAGGAGAGAGGATACTCTATTTGAACCTAGCTATTCATATAACTGCACAACATTCACTTATTTCAAGGTTGGACAAAGTGGCACCTCTTAAGCCACACAGACAACCCAGCAACAGCCCAGATGGAGCAGTATCTTACCAACTGCTTCGCTCATGCTCCTGCAGACATCCTCCAGCCTCTGACAGCCAGCTTTGATACGTGTAAGACACATATATGAGCCCAAGGCTCATGATGAAGCTTCATCAGTTTTTCAGGAAAACGTTTGCTCTGTAAATAAGCCAAAGGCATGAGCGTATCCACGCATTCTTTGGGGGGGTTGTGTCGCCCCCAATACTGAGAAACTACCAATCTGTGCCCCCCAATATACAGTAGAAAATATGTTAAATATGCCCTGCTTTTATAAACCCTGCCAAAAGATCTGTTTCTTGGTATTTACTATATATTTTAAATGTATTTTTGTTTGTGTGTGTGTGTGTGTGACAATCCCTCCCAATTGTGCACTCAGTTGCTCCCATGCTAGTGCACATAACGCGCAGTTGTTTAATTGACACCATTAGCATGTTGATTTTTCTATCAGTGTTTGCTAATGAAGCTCAGAATTAGATAAAGTCGTTCTGTGCTGTGATGCTAATTTGACAGATTTATTTATTTGGGCCAGTCAGTGGAGGTGAGCAAATGGAGGAAGTAACGTTACCTAAAAAGCTTAGAAAGGGGGACCAGCAACTGAGCATACACATTTTTTTTACTAAGTTACTAGCTACCAAAATTGGTAACATTATCTTAATAGATAAAGCAATAGCTAACATTTCAGGTAACTGTTACTACTGTATAGTGTAAACTATTCTTTAAACACATACCATATAACTAGCTAAACCGCAGGATTACATTAAAGCAAAGAAAACTCATAATACATGCAAAATATTCAGTGTATGACATTAAAATGATCATCAGGGTCATCAGTCATTGTTCTTCAGGTCAAATAATGACATGTGGCCACACTGCAGGCACAATAGAGAGACAGGGAGGGAGAGACCACTGCTGGAAGCAGTAGAGCACATAGACAGTAAGTGTAAGAATCCAGGTAATAGGTAGCTTAGTAAGGTATTACAGTACTACAGTACACACTTCTTGTGTGTAAATGATTGCGGTTACAATACTTCTTGATTGGTTTGTTAATCTTAGTTAGAATAAGACATGGGTGGAAAAGTTTGGAAGAACTTCAGTGTGATGCTTTATATTGTAGCAAGACAAGCAAAGAAGTGGATTATGGTGAAGAATATGTCTCTTCTGCACCTCGGTCCATGTTTGTTGACTACACGCAGCCAAAGAATGTTTCCCATCCACAATGAGTAGGAGTAGGAGTATGACATACAATGGCATTGGTACCATCATTATTATCAAAGAGGGAAAGCCAGGGCCTCTACATTTAGTTTCTGTCTTTATACATTACAGTAGAATCATACAGTTCAAGAAGACAAGAAATCAAGACTCTTTGTCCTTCATCTTTGAGGGTACCATGGTTGCCACCTCAGGACCAAGATAATATTGACATTGTATACTTTTCAAACAGGACGTCTGTGCATTTCTACATAACTGAATAGCTCTAAGTCCAGCTGAGCTTCAAGGAGGGAAGTAGCATGAAACAAAATGTGTATTTAGCCCAATGTTGGCTACATTTAGAGTGCTTGGAACATGCTGAGCTTACAGACGGACAGTGGAGAAGTAAATTATGCTGCAGGAATGTTTTGAGAGTTTTCTACAGGCGTGATACCTATTTCCTCAAAGTGAAAAGGGGTCTGCAATGGAATTCAGTGTAGCTGATTTTTACTTTACTAAAATGAATGTCGATGATAGCAGCTGCTCTCCATCAGTAAGGAAAATACATCTTTATGGGACAACTACCTTTCAAGTCTACATGGGAAGAGTGTTTGATAGTAAAAATATACATTTTCTGTGGTTTATGCTTTAAATTTCACATATCATAGTCTGAACCCTGTATGAAGCTGTGAGATGTATTTGCAGAAAGAAGGGAATGCCTTTTACACTTACCCAGCTGCAGGAATGTCCTTCATTCAGATGAATCAAGAGCACTTTTTCACACTGGTGTAAACTGGATTACCTTAAATATGCTTGGGTAACAAAGTGCAAGTTGCAACACTTTTCATCTAAAAGGATTTACTTTGGGTTTGAATTCTAAAAAACTGAAGGACATATAGTGTATATTTCTCCCAGGAAGGCTTTGGAGTTTTGACTGCAGCATCACTTGTTTCAATAAGTGTCTAAACAAAGTGTCAGTATCATGAAAGAATGCAGTACATAGCTAAAATATTCAAGATGCTGCCACTTCATTCTAGCTCCAACTGGCAGATTTTCTATCTGAAAAAGACAAAACATTGATCCCCAGAGCTCCATTAGAGTAGATTTGAGGAATATCTGAGGTTTTATGGTCGTTTGGAATATGACTCATGGATTCCAACATACAACCCTGTGTGCTGGTAGAAAGAGATGAGGACCTGCACTACTTCAAAGCACAGTGCCTTCTACGAAAGCCAACAAACTTGAAAGGCTAAGGCCTGGTTAGGTCAGTTGACCGGTGAGTCCCACTGCTCTGTTTGTTTGCATTCACAGGTTAAGTGTAATAGAGTTACGCAATCGACAACAGAAACATCTTGATGCTTCCCACTGAAATGGGTCAGCCGCACAAACACATGAACATGCACAGTGTTTTGAAAGCACAGGAGAAGCGTGGCTGTTACATAAAGATTCTACTGACCCATGTTGGGAAATAGTTAGGCTTCCCAGATGTGGTGGAATCTGAGGTTCGAGGCCTCGGGAGGTCAACTTAGGCACACACACACACACAACACACCACTGCTCACGCCATCACCGTGGGCTAAATTGTCTCCAGTTGTAAATACAGTGTACAGTATGCATTAATGCATAACAAGAGTGACATCAAAGCATTACCCTGCCTGGGTGTGTTTTGATGTGTGAAACAATTAAAATGTTGTAAATAGTTAGGTCACAAACTCTGTGTTGTGACCGTTTTGAAACCTCTGAGAGCTCCGCGGAGTAAACAAAACTGAGTCCAGCCACATGGAACTAGGGCATCCTGACACTGTGTCCCTGTGTGTGTTTGTGTGTGTCATGTCTTCCAGGGTACAACGTGTGCGCTCACGGCATGTTTTGTGAGTGATTCACTGTTGTGCGTCTGTGTTTGTGGGTGTGTCCGTGGTTGGGTGGTCTGAGAGCTGTTGTTGACAACCTACTGTTTTTGATTGATGTTCATGTCCGAGCTGGAATGCTGCTACTTCTCCAAACATAATATAATACAGAAGAGGGGTTTAGTGCTGCAGGCTCACTGTGAGTGACACTCTACTCTATGGCCCCTCTAAAAAAGAAGATAATAAAGAGGAGAGCTGCTTCATGGTATAACTCGCAAACCCGCAAATTAAAGCAAACAAAACTTGAAAGGAAATGGCGTTCCACCAAACTGGTAGACCCCATCCCAACTAGGCTGCTTAAAGAAGTTTTACCCTTAGTTATTTATCAGATCAATGTCAGTTTGTACACATTAACGATGAATCCTCTATGAGTGCCAAAGTTAGTCACAGAGTTCCACATCGTTCTGACAAACGTCAAGGTCTTTTTTTACTTAACAACAGCATCTTAAAATTTAAAAATCAGGCACATCCTGTCTCAAAAAGATGCAGAAAAACTAGTCCATGCATTTGTTACGTCTAGGCTGGATTATTGCAAAACTTTCTTATCAGGCTGCACCAATAAGTCCCTTAAGACTCTCCAGCTGATCCAGAACACTGCAGCATGTTTACTGACAAGAACCAGAAAATGGGAATTACATTTCTCTAATATAAGCTTCTCTACCCTGGCTCCCTTAAATCCTTCTCCTCACCTACAAAGCTCTTAATAGTCAGGCACCATCATATCTCAAAGAGCTCATAGTACCTTATCACCCCACTAGAGCACTGCACTCCCAGAATGCAGGGTTTCTTGTGGCTCCTAGAATCTCTAAAAGTAGAATAGGAGCTAGAGCTTTCAGCTATCAAGCTCCTCTTCTAATATTGCATTACTTTTCACAAACTAATGTGACTACACTCAGCTGACTCTCTGTAACAGTTGTAAATGTAAACATTGGAGAGTCAGGGGGTGTGCAAGGTGCAGAGTGTCCTCCTGCAGCTGCAGACTGACCAGCAGGTGCACAAAAACAACTTTGTTATTGTAACACTCATCACTGTAAATGTGATTTGTTACTTCCACCCCTGCTGATAGACAATGTTGTATTTGCATTTTTAATAAAAGGAACACTTTTACTACTGTAAAACTCAAATTATACCTTGTTATACCATGTGAGGTCCACCTCTTTCTCTATCTCATTGTTTCTAGGTGTAGCACTTGAAGTAGTTTGATGTATTTGATGAAGCTGATGTACTTGCATGATTCTTGTAATTTATATATTGTACCCACATGGTTGAATGCACTTATGAGTTGCTCAGGATAGAAGCATTTTTGATTAAAGCCGTGGTTTTTATTTACCCAAAAATATGCAACAACCAAGAATCTGATAACTAGCCCTACTTAAGAGGTCACCGCAACATAACTACTTGTTAAGTTACTTCAACAACTTAACACGGTGTTAACTGAACAAAACTGACCTCACAGTAGGCTTGTTCGAGATGAACTGTCCCTCTCTTGGAAAGTGGACGAGATCAGACAGAGGCAGCAGAGGGCAGTGACAAACAGCAGCAGTCAAGTCAGTTTCCAGCAGCCTTCAGTGAATATACAGGAATTCAGAAATATTTACATCCACCTGTAGTTTGCAGCACGGTCGGATAGTTATGGCTTATTTTTTATATAAACCACACAAACCATCACTGCACAACATACAGCAACAATCTAGCGTTAAATATTACAATTACAAAGAAAATTTAGATTTTCTACAAAATGTGGATTGTGGTCAAAACTAAGAGCCAATCATCTCTTTGATCAGACGACCGCCAGGCATTGCCCATCATTCCCTGGGTCTTGCAGTCAGTGGAGAGCACCTGCAGCACCTGTAAAATCTCCGGCCACCCTGATCTCGTGAGGTTATCGTTGACCACGTGTGCATGAGGTCAGAGTTGGGGTCAAGTCGGACACATATCTAACCGGCGATCGCTGGCTCGAACGAGCCTAATGACAAAAGAGGGAATATATAGAGCACATCTCAAGTCTCTTATTTGACATCTCTCTCCTCAAACCTTGTTGGAAGTGGCAGTTGTTCTGCCATCTTGAAGGCCATTTCAAAGCTCTTATTTCTGCTCTGGGAGTGAGGAGCGATACCTGAGAAGCCATGAGCGTGCAGCCTTCATGGTAGATGTTTACTGGTTGACACATCCCTTACTGGATATCAGTTATTGATTGGACGCTGCAGTTGTTCAAATGATTAGATACATTACAACAAGTTTCGTGAAGACAGACTCAAGTGTATCACTCTCAAGTTTTATATTTTATTTGCATTCATTTTATTTGAATCTGTGTTAATTGTAGGTCTGAACAACAAAATAATCATAAACATCTTCATTTATTAGAAAAAAAATTATTTTCACAATCTGAATTTGCTCAAATTTCCCTGTTAACTTTTATTATGGATACAATTAAAGTCAGAGAGAGTAGGAGAGTCTGTCAATCAGCAAGAAACATTTTGTACATCATTTATTGTTATTTTCATTCAGTCAGATATGAATCATTAACATTTTCTGTGAAACATTTAGCTTAATAAATAATTTACAGTGTTTAAAGACATCCTACTCATATTCTGGGTTAATCCATTATGAATTCACAACCAGAATATCAATAAATATAGATTCACATAATAAATAATATAAATGCAGGTCACAGTAACTGGTAACAGGCTACAGAGAGAAACACTGCTGCTCTGCCAGTGATAACTTTATTAGTATTAGCGCAGATCACATATGTGCAGATACAAACTCCATCAGAAGTCTAACCCTAAGTAGTCACACAATGCTGCTTATTAACTCAGTAAATCATCCCAGGGTTTTCCAATAAAAGGGGCGGTATTAACATCATGACCACAAACAAGAATATTGCTGACTGTGTGAATATGCAAATTAACAGGCATATATCACTTCCCGATCAGCAGTGTTCCATTAAATGAATGTCTCGCTTGGATATATTCTTATGGCACGTATGACAAATTTAGTCTGATTCTTATAGCTGCAACCACAGCGGTGTCAAACAGACCTCAAAGCAAATCATTTTTTCTTGCAAGAAGTCAGTCCCTCCGACAACAAATCATCTCCCACATAAAGAGTTCTTCTCACGATCCACGCACCAAACCCCACTTCTTTTCTATTTGTGATGCCATTTTCCAAGAGAACTGAGTAGGAACACCTAACATGCTCTGGAGGCGATTTTCCCTAGTAAAAAGTGATCCACCATAGTAGTACTTCAGATTGTAGTAATAAATCTAAAGCTATCTTGCAAACCCCAAATCCCGCTTCATAGTACAGGCCTCTGATCAAGCTGCAATCAACAGCTGCCGTCATCAGAAACGGACATCGCTTCACGTGGCGCTTCAGAGAAAAATGAAGTGAGGGAAACGTTTATACAACTAATAGACTGGAGATGTACCCATAGGTGTGGCTATAGTGGCTTTCCCAAACCAAATAACACACAAGTGGTTAACAAGATGGACACCAACAACAACTAAATGCAAAACTAACTAAACCTAAGGTCACCCCATGGCGGGCAGCACATGGTTTGGCCCAATGAGCTGGCTCTGGGATTTAAGAGTCCTCAGACCTGCCTTTTGCTCCACCAGGAAGGGACCTCCCAAAACCACAGAAACTCAAAGACAAAGAAACTAATGATAAATATATCAGCCTTTGCCTGTGCATTTGTAATCCGTGTGAAAATGGATGCACTACATTAAACAATGTAAGGCTAAAAGCAAATAAACACATTTCAAATCAAACCAACTATGTGATGTTATAGTTTAGGTGTGGTTGAATTCACCTGCGTAGTCAGCATACTAATGAGGCGAGGAGTATGAATCGGGCTTATATTACCATATGTGACTGTCCATCACAGTAACACCCTTCAGAGATGGGCTCTTGTGTCAGATGTTGAAGGTCTTTGACCTTTCTCCAGTCGTCCACTGGCTCCTTGTGAATGACTGTTGACCTTTGACAACAGTGGTGTTTAATCTGATATGAAAAGTGTCATCAACCTAGCATACCAGTATGTATCTGTACTTACCACCTGTAACCACATGTATAAAATGTATATAGATATATTGTTAGATATATTTGTGAATCTGCTGTTTTCAAAATAAAGAGTGAACCTTCAGCTTAACAGTAGTGCTTATAATAATACAATGCATAAGTAATGATGGAAAGGCCTGTGTAATTATCCACACATTATATCAGATACACATTGGATTTGTAACTAATGGCCACCAGCATCCTGAAGGACACCACCCACCCAGCACACGAACTCTGTACCCATCTCCCCTCAGGCAGGAGGCTGTGGAGCATCCGTAGCAGAACCACCAGACTGACAAACAGCTTTTTTCAAGAAGCTGTAAGACAACTGAACTCTGTTGGTGCTCTGCAGCTCCACTGTGACCTGTGACCTGATACACTGACGTGCAATATAGGCCATTAGGCCTACTTGGTACTTAAAATGCATTGCTGCTACTGCTTTTTACTTTATTTTCTTCTTTTTATTTATGTTTATTGTGTGTGTGTATCTATATATATATATATATGTATATATAGATGTGTATATGTACACTACCGTTCAAAAGTTTGGGGTCACATTGAAATGTCCTTATTTTTGAAGGAAAAGCACTGTACTTTTCAATGAAGATGACTTTAAACTAGTCTTAACTTTAAAGA
>JAVQJD010030439.1:0-17679 GCA_036023655.1 Nannoperca australis | reverse complement strand
TAGCTGTGTTGAAAACAGACTAACGGGAAAAAAGCAAAAAGAGGTAAACGTGTCCAAAATAGCGACTCCCTCCTCGCCTCACTTCTGCCCCGCGGGGGGGGGGGGGGGGGGGGGGGGGGGGGGCATTTAAAGGCCATTCAGCCCCCTCGCAAGACCCCCCGAAGACGCCCCCACATTCTGGGGATGACTACCTGCCCAGGAGCTCTGTCTCTGCCCATCTGTCCCCTCCAGAGGCCATAGTGCTCCTGGAGAGGCTGCAGCCCCCCCACAAAACCAATGGATGATTGCCGAGTCAGCTCTGCATCAGGCTGACAGTGCAAACGCAGCAAGGCGGGGGGTAAAGAGTGTGTGAGCTCGTGTGTCTGTGTGTAGGAGGGCATAGGCTGCTGTTGTATTTGTTGGAGAATGAGTCGGTGTGTGTGTGTTTGTGTGCGTGGGAGTTACTAGGTGGGTGATTGAGCGTTCATTAGTGTTGATGGATGTGTGTGTGTGTGGGTGTTTGTGTGAGTGGATGGATACATATGTAGGAGGTGGAGGGTGTGTGTGGGTTTGTATGTAGGAAGAATTCAGGGGGTGGCTGTGGGTGTTTTTCTGAGTGGGTGTATATATATATATATATATACTGATTTAAATGTATATACTTAAAAACACTTGCAGCACTATTAATGGTTTACCTCTTAATATTTATTACAGATTTTAAAACATTATGTAACTTTTTCTGGAACTTTTGACCAAATCTTATGGTCCTCATCAGCAGATTGAGTTTTCTCAATTAAATGTAGATATTCAAACCTTCCATGATTCTGAGCTCCACTTAGGTCCACTTACTCGCTTGCTCTGGAGCTTTAAACTGTTTAATGTAATATAATATAATATACCATCTTTGGCAAAATGTTCTTGTATGCAAAACCTGCGAGGCAAGGTCATTTTAATACCTGAGAGCTACATTTTTGTATTTTGTATTAATGTCAATATTTCATCTAATAGGAATAAATATTTAATCACAATGTTGTGTTTTTGACCGAGATGCTCCTTGAAAATCTTATGCCAACATGTGGGTGTGTTTTCTAAACAACATGCCCTCGTTTCTTGCAGCAACCCAGCAGTTTGTAGCCTTATTCCCATAAGCGGGTCTGTAGGAATGGGCACAATGTGACCTTCATCCCAGTATGCTCAGCCCATTAGTCCAATTTACTCAGCTGTCAAACTCCAAATTTACACTCTCATCCATTCTGAGAGCAGGAGGTTAAAAGAAGAAAGGCGTTCAGCATTCCATTCACCATCTTGGGTTTTAAACCTCACAGTCTTTGCACAGAAACTTGCTGAATAAACCTTCCTCTCTGTCCGGCAGTGAGAAACCAAACCTCCCCCCCCCCCTCCCTCCCTCCCTCGGTGGGAGAATGACTGTAGATGAGTTAGCTAAACACTTTCTGGCAAGCAGGCACGCCGCCGGCTGCACACACGAGGCCTGCAGGCGTGGGAAAGACCTGACTCTGATAATAAGCAGTATTTGGCCCTTCTAACCTCTGCAAGCTTTGGCTTGGGCTAGTTGTCTCTTTCTCCCTCGCTTGTTTTTTTTTTCTCTCTCGTTCTCTCAGTGAGTGGAGGAGTCACAGGAGAGGAGGTCAGCCAGGGAGAGGCCCACAGCTGCGGCTGCGAGGTCCTGGTGTGTTTATTTGGACAAGCCCAACCAAAATAAGCTCCAGCCGGGCATTGCTCCTGAGGACTGGGGGCCACCACCGCCGCAGCGCTTTTCATCCTGACAATGGGGAAAGTGCTCCGACTGAGGAGGGAGCCCGCACAGCACATTTTACCGTACAACAGCTGCCTCACGTGTGTGTGTGGGGGGGGGAAGCGCGCTGCAGATGTGGACAGGATAAATGGTTCATGTTCCCACACCTACTCCTGTGTACAGTTGTTCACCCGTGCTCAGTGGCCAGTGAATGAGTTCCTTTGTTTAGCATGAGAAAGTTTGCCTGCCTTGTGGAAACACCACAGGGCGGCGATCCAGAACGAGAACAGTGTTTGATATTTACATGGAATATGTTCAATATTGTGTGAATTCACAGAGCTGTGTACAGTGTTAAAATAATTAAAAATATATCTCATTTTGAAGACCGCTACATGTGTTGCCATGGCCTTCTTGGTGTACTGATAATCTTTATGTTGGAATGTTAATGTTTGTGTGGACTACAAGTGAACAATAGGACTGGCATTGATAATGAATAATGTAAAATAAACAACGCCCTGTTTTTTTTTTGTTTTTTTTTACTGGGAATCGGCAGACTTCTGTCTGTGATCAGAGAATAAAGAGCTCTAAGTTAAACAAAGTAAGTCTGTTTCTGCTGATTCTAATTATAGGTCTTACTCCTCAGTGTGTCAATAACCAGTATAATATAAGCCAAATTTAGAAGGGCCATAAAATGCACGAGGTCACAACAATGCCTTTGATTTGCTGACCTGCTCTGCCATCACTCAGGTGATCTATATTGGGGGTTAACAGCCCTTTTATATGCAGAATAACAACACCCCTGTGTCCTGCTTTACTCATCACACCGCCCCGCGCTGACCCCCCATTAAAAGGGTCATCCAGCCCGATGCAAAGGTGCACAGGTGTGCCCCAGGCCTCGCGAGGCCAGCTGACTGACAGCTGCCCGCCCACCGCCCCCTCTAGCCGCCAATCAATCCTTTCCGGCCCGGCCGCCCGCTCTCTGCTACAGGTCTGCTCATCTATTACAGGCCGTAAAGTTGACAGATGATTAGCTGACCTGCTTATCATTTTTGCCCCACCCGCTCCATGCGGTGGACGTCACCACACCTTAACATACCTCCTCCTTTTTACCTTTTCCACAAACTCTACAGGACTCAACATTTCAAACTCCATCCCTCCTTCATCAACAACCCCCCTCCCTCCCCTCCATGCATAGTTCCTGTCAGTCAGTCAGCACCCTTGGTAAAAGCCCTGGATGTGTTTGCCTGGTGAGGCCCCACACGGCTCTGACAGTGGGGGGGAATTGCATGGGGCCCTTAAGGAGGGACACGTGTCAGCAGAGCCGACAGACAAAGCAGGTGCTGTAGCCGTGGCTTGAGGAGGGGCAGTTGTCCATCAGACCTGCTGCACCCAAACACTGACTATACATCACATATGGCCACTAGATCAGGGCCTGACTGATTGACAGCCAGGCTGGTGGTGCTTGGGGTCAACACTACTGACCGTAAACTGACCATAACTTCGCTGACGGAATTACAGAATGATCATTCTGGTGTTTTTTCCCCTCAGGTGCTATTATCTGTCCTGGCAATTCTAATTTAAAGGAACAGTAAGTAAGATTTTCATTGTCTTAGATCTCAAATGGACCTACACATCTGTTAGGGGTTGATTATTGCTCAGTATCAGTGACTTAAGAACTTCCTCTTGTCTTGTTTTTCTCTCATTTTATCTAAATGTCTTCCTTTGCCATGTGTAACAAGCAACAGATGCCAACATACGATATCTGCCACATCTGCCAGTTCTCATCCACCCCAGTTTGTGCTACCTGCCACCTCCAGAGGGCCCTGATTCTTAACCATTGCCCCCCCACCTCCTCTGAAATTAAAATGCAAAAATGCAGACAGCCCTTTGAGATTCCTCTATATAATTTGCTGTCCTCCCCCTCCGCTAACCCCAGCTCCCCTAAAGCATCACTCTGTGGTCTGACAGCAAGTGGGTGACTTCTGACAGGTCGCATTGATCTCCTGGCTGGGAAAGAAACTGGCTTGACAATGGAGAACATGTGTCCGTTTTAGGACAAGCCTTAACTTGTCTGACCCCCTCATTTGGGATGCGCCCACAGAAAAACCATCCCTTGGTTAAAGAAAACAAATTCATCTGCTCAGAAAGGAATCTGGTCTCTTGTGAATTTTCTTGGTCGGACTTGTTTGAAGTAAAGTAGACATGATTGTATTTAGGTTTTCTTCTAAGTAATGAATAGAAACATTTGTCTTTGATTCAGCACTCTGCTGTGTTCTGCACTCTCTGCTTGGTGGGTTGTGTTGGTTGGTTAGATTCAGGGCTTTTTGGAGGTTCCTTTTAAAGCGGCAGCAAGGAGAAATGTATTATTGTCTGTATGTGATTAGATAGTCCATGTTCCATGCGAACTTTAAATAAGAACCAGGATACTTCTGAAATGGCTTTGATAGATGATATGAATGGCTTTATTCCTTTTCACAGCTTTGAATTGGCTTATTCTGGTCGCATTAATTACAGGGATCATAATGTGGACATGGCTAAGCAGGAAAATGCTTTAGTTTAAGTTTGGGTGTAGCATTCAATTCATTCACTAAGATTGTTGCTGTATTAAACATTTCATTGCTTGTTAGTAAACCACACACGTTTGCACTCTGATGTGGACTTAGAGCAATTGGCTTCAGCTCTGGGTGAAATCTGCCCTATCTTTCTCAGACCTTTTATGTGTATATGCGTGACAAAGAAGGGAAGAATTGATTCCCTTTGAAAGCAGCAAACAGCGTGTACTAATGGGTAACATTTAACTAAAGTGCTTTCTACATTGTTTTACAGTAAATTCATCCATCCATTCCATTCTTACCCGGTTATCCAGATCGTGGTGGCAGCAGGACACGCAAGGTAGCCCCGACGTTGTCCTCTGCCACAGCAAGCGGGATTTACAGGGCTAAGTAAACACCTCTGGATATTCAGGTTGAACATCTGGCTAGAAGTACTCTGCTGTGTCATTGTCTGAATGGAGGATTTTGCCATTGATTGCTCCTAGTCTTGACGTGAAGCTTGGTACGTGCTCATGACAGCAGGGTTAAATGGGTCAGACCTACTCATCAGTGTTGACGTCTTTGAAGTACTTGCTAAAATAGTCACTCATTGCTACAAGATGAAAGGTGATGAAGTCATCCACAACACTCACTGTCAGACTGTTTGTGTCCATAAATTCAGTTAATAGCGTGAATATGTCACCTATTCATGACAACAGCCTCGTTCTCCAAATAGTACATTTCCCATATCTAACTTTTGGATGAAGAGTTATTGATATAGCACAGTATATTCTGTGTGAAACTTTGGTGCAACTTCTGATGGGTCTAAGGCTAGTAAAAAAACATGGGATAAACCAGCAAGTACTGGTAATATTGTGCCCGTTTGAAAGTACACATTTTTTACCAGTTTGAGTCACAGAGACATTGAAGAAACTGACCACTGAAAAGAAAACACCTAATGATACAGAAAGTACCTCATAAAATAAAAGTGTGTTTTTCTATTGCTTTTTTTCTGCTGTTTAATTTTTCTATCAGGGGTGAAGTTAGTAGTGGGCTGACAGGTCTTCCAAACATGCATATGAGTTTAGTGTGAGTGAATCGGTATGTTAGTGCTATCACTCGACCTGAGTCAGGAGTCATAACGTTGATTTCATTTTAAGGTCCTGCACCGACTCTCCTGCACCGATCTCCGAAGATGTTCAAAAGGAAATATTCTCATCTGCCAACCTTCTTCCAAACAGTGAGTGAGTGACGAGGACAGACACAGCCAGAGCACGGCATGTGGTCAGTAATCTGTGTTAAAGCAGTTAATGCATTGACTTTCTATCACGGGAATAAACCTATGAGGTAAAAACGATTAGCACATTATTCTGTCATGGCCCCCTAACGTAATAAATATATTACGTTCAACCTTCAATTATTGTAGCATATTTTTTTCCCTCTTTATTTGTCATAAGAATTATTAGCATATGTGTCTTTCTTGTATTAGTAAGAGGGTTTGTTTGTAGTCCATTTCCACGAGACTCTTTCATATACTGTATCATCAGTCCCTACCAGTTGGATTACCATTTTAATCTCCCATTTAACTTTTGAATGAGTCTGTGTTGGGATATTTATTAGAATAGAACTCACAATCAATTTCATTAAACGACTATGTCATATGCATATTCATGCCTGGTTAACTTGTAAATATCAATAGCTCACATAGCACAAATCAATAGCAGATGTTCAGTTCCTGTTCTGTTTTAGCTGCATTTATTGAGTAATTACCATGGCGTAATGGTCATTAAGAATCATCTTATCTCAGTAATATTAGAGCCCCGACGGGCCATTTGCAGGCTTGAGTTATGTTTTCTTTTGAGCTTCTCTGGATCTTAGATGTGACACTGCTCTTTTTGTGGAGATATGCAAGGAAACAATATTTTGAGTCATCTCATCTTTTAAGAGACCGCAGTTAATTGACGACATCCCTCCTTGCGTCACTCACAAAACCACAAGCTGAAGTGTGGTGAGTGTGAATGTGTGTGAAAACGACAGCAAGTGTTAGAGCGAGGAGTAGGAGGGTGGCGAGAGTGCCTTTCATACTTATGTGAAATAAATTGGTGTTCTGATTAATGCATCACAGCTCAGCCGATACGCCAAGCAGCATGTGCTGTGGGCTCCAATCTGCATGGAGCCTCAAGCTAACCAGAGACATTGTCACCGTTTTTAACTTTTTTTTCTGTTCAACATCACCATGGTTACTCTCAAATAATATTCCCTTTTCAGTTTTGAGATGTAATTCTCCAGTTTTGTTTCATCTGACATTGTTTAGAGATGGACACTGTTTTGTTACTTTGATTTTCTGGGTCAAGCATTATCTGTCCAATTGTAAATATATTATGGACGTAATGCACATTCACGGAGCAAAGCAGAAGCTTGTATCTATCTGTCTGTAGCCGATGTGAATCTTGTTTTGTGCCTCGATTTCTTTGGTTTAAGGGAACAAGCTACATGAATTCCTCTTTATTTTGTGACTCTTAAATAATCTCTGTTGACCTCTTCAGGGCATCAGGGGCCCTCACTTACCTCACAACTGTTTCCCCCCCTCTCCGTTCCATCTGTGACCTCTGATAACAACAACACAGAAACCAGTCATTGTCTGATGTTTTAGCTCCATTCAGAGCCCGGGGTCATAGTCAAAAATCAATACCTTGTTTTTTGTCTCAGTGAACCCGTCACTATCTCCACAAGCAGACGCTTCTAATTAGTCTGGGACAGGGTGGACCATCCAGCACTGCTGTTTTCCAGCATCTTCTTTATGAAAACAGGAATAGGTTTCAGGGGTGGGAAACATGTTTCGAGATGGTGTATGGCCCAGATGAGAATTAATGTATCCCTGTGTACTTTGTATTAATGAATTACTCGTTTGTGCCCTCTGTCCTTATTTTGTTGGATACTCGTAGATCCTTTCTGTTGTCTGACAAATATCCAACACAGAAGTCTAGTATTTCAAGCTCACCTGTGAGATATCGCCTTGGCATTTGAGACGCTCATATTTACAAAAGCTTTCTCTTGGAAAAATCATCTCGGTTCACAGGGATATTATAGCTCAGTGCTTCTTCCCATGATATCTCTAGATGTGGACAGATGGCAAGCATCATGCTACTACTTCTTGCAGTTGCTCAGGGGTGACGAGCTGGCACTCAGCGGCATTCTCCAGCTCCTCTCTACCATGGATAAACACGGAGCTGCTCGCTTTGCCTACACAGGAACGTTCACCTGAACTCTCCTGCTGCGGTTTGTGTCCGTCGGGGCTTTGATGTGGGCCATGTCAGGTCAGCCTCCCCACATCTCAGGCGTGACCCGGAGGGGCACGCTGAATGGCTTCCCCTGTCTGCGATGCCTCCGTGGGGAAAAAAACACACATAGTCATTACAACAGGCTCTCTTGTTGTTGCTCTGTGTGAAGGCATTCCCACCTGTGACTCTGGCCGCGAGACGGGCGGAGGGATGTGTGAAATATCAGTTTGAGAGGGCTGCAGGCTGGGCAGCAGCTCAGAGAGACAGGGGGAGTGGGCCAGCTGTAGATCTAATATCACCTATGGGCCTGCCGGCTGGGAAGGTCTGCCTAATATGATACACATGTGCTACATCCTGTCTGAGCCGCTGCCTGGCTTTGTGGCGCTGAGCGAAGGCATGGAGGGAGGGAGAGGAGTGAGTGAGTGTGTGTGTGTGTGTGTGTGTGTGTGTGTGTCCATTGTGTGCATGTGTGAGGACAGCTGGAGAGTGCTCTTGCCATGTAATGATCTTTCAGACCTGAGCTGGAAGTCATATTGTTAGCTTTCACTGATTACCATGACAGTTATGAGAAAAGCTTAGTTGCTGTTGTATGAAGACAAAAGCGTCACTTTATGTAACTTTCTTCTGTAATTTTGGGATGTAGGGAAACAAAGAATAAGTGGGAATACCTGCTTTCATGACTGCTTTAGCTTTAAGCCCAAGAGTTTTTATGGCAAGAAGTTGGGTAATTTGCAAGTGGCAACCAACCCGTCAGCAAACAGACTTTGTGTACAAGTCGGGTGTGTTGGAATGTGTGAGTAAAGCAAGGTCTTCGCATTAACATACACTTTATCTCTAATTAACTCTCCAGTGGTTAGTGATTGACCCTGTTACACCTGCGCAGATATGCCAGAGCTTTTAGCAGCCTCGCTGAGGGAGAACAGTTCTTTTGATTTAAATCCACCATGAGTCTCAAACTTAACCACCGGGTAAAAAGAGTTTATAATGTAACCCTGGCTGACACCGGTGAGCTGAGATTATTCCGGAAGTGGAGCGGTGTTGGGAGCGCATCAGTGTACCTTTAGAGTCTTACTTCATAATACTAGTCTGACTGTCTGAGATTCGATCCATATCCCTCCCCCAGCGACCAAAATAGCTGTGCTTTGATGGCTTACAATTAATTACCAATTTACAGAGTCCATAACTTTATCCTTAACTCCTGCTTAAGCTGTATGCTGATATCTGGTGCCAATTTAGGGCAATCATCAACCAATTTCAGAGTTAATTGGGAAATGGTGCACGGCCAATTAGGAAAACAAGGTGCACGAGAGAGAGGCTAGCTTGGATGATGAATCCTGAAATAAAATCCACATAATAAGGAACTTTCACATTCAGTGCTCTTAATTAGTGAGTTCTCTTTTGTCTGAAGTCTTCTACTATGTCTATACTTAAATTATTAAAAGGATCATGATTCTTTGCTTGGTTTGTGAACTGCACCATTGTGCGTGGGAGACTGATTACCAGAGGCTCAGAAGGGGCTTTTGGGAGCCACATGCCTGGCTTGTGCAGAACACGGGTCTCCTGAGGAGAAGTTAAGGAGAGGAGTCCGCACCTCCCTGGGAGTTGCACACTTGCTTGCTGCCACCATGTCATCCATCCTGGAGCCTAATTGAGTTATCATATCCACAAATCTCCCATCAGGGGCCTCAAGCTGACACTTGCAGAAAGACACCCACAGGGGGACAACAAATTTTGAGCAGCAGGGCGTTGCTAAGAGAGGGGCTGAGGCACCTGTAAAGGTCTCCTCTCCTGCCCACGGAGAGGGCACTCCCGCTGGGCATCACACTGCTCTCTGGCCCCTGGTTAGCCATGGAGCACAAGAGCAGGGAAGTAGGAGCCATGGTTAATGCTGTTCACAATGGCTGGGGACACAATAGAAGCACTATATCACCAAGACTGTCAATAAATTTAAAAGCTACCCACAAACAATTAGCTGAAAGGGCAGTGAGGTTTCACGGCCATGGGCCTCAGCTCTGCAGGTCAGTGGAGACAAACTGTCCACCCACGTGCAAATGGCAGCTGGTGATTCTGCCAAAAGAATACCTTCACAGACTTCTGTGGATTTCCGTCTGACCTTTAAGTGTGTCCCCCAAAAATAAACCACATGCTGGGCGATTGCTGCAGTCACGGGATGGTTTATGACTCCTTGAATGTGGGAAATGTTGCCCAATAGTTTGTCTTTGTGACCATATAGACTTACGTAGTTGTTTGTTTCATAGCAATATGAACCAGCTCTTTTCCTTGATGTTTTATGATGTTGATGCCAAATGTGTACTTTTGTGTGATGATACAAAGCAAGTCTAGCTGTTTGTGCTGCTAATTTCTAACTTTTGAATATTGGTTTTCTTAACAAACCCCTCCATTGTGCTCTCTTGGTTTAGCTAGATGAGGCTAAAGTGAGTCATCAGCAAATCCCGGATAGCATAATGTGTCTCTTGATTTGATTTTTGTGAGATCATTTAAAAAAGGCTTTGTTTGCATCGTCTGTGTAGCCCTAAAATCATCCAACATGAAAAACAAATGCCATCTTTGATTTGGGCAAGTGGGTATGAGGTCCATCTGTTCACAATACCCTAACAAGAACAAAACGCCCTTCGGGGCAATCAGAGCTCGCCTGCCTTCCATGGCCAGAAAACTTGTGAGGCTCTAAACTTACTTCTGAAGTGTCCCGGTTTGATGGAATCACTTAACAAGGTTGGCAAACGATAAACAGTTCGCAGCAAAATGACAGATCAAGCTCGTCTTTTACTTTTGGCGACAGATAGTTTTGAAACCACATTTCTAAAGATGTGAGTTAGCCCAGGTTTTGTTCATTAGCAGAAGGTTTCAGGGGAAACATATGCAAGGGGAAAATAAAAGATGACTCAATGGCATTCGATTTTTGAAATTGAATGTATAAAAAAAACTCAAGTCAAAAAGTTCAAGTCAAGTGCTTGTGGTGGGGGATAAGCAAAGCATGAACATATTGTGCCTTTTGAGAAACTTTAAGAAAAACCCCGGCCAGATTTAAGTGCAGCCTCTTACCATTCATCTATAAATCATTCCTCTGACCACCACTGCTCCCACCAGCACTAACCCTAACCCACCAGGTCGACCCATTGGCCAGGAGCCAAGCCTGTGTCCGGACAAGGCCCTGACCCGGTAACCTTGGCCAGAGCCCCTGGGCCAATGGGGTGAGGTTGTCAGAGCTGCGACCCCGGCAGCCAGGGCTACCTGCTGCTCTGGCATAATGCAATTGGACACAGCCATCAGAATGATGGAGCACAGGGAATTCTCCACGCTGACCACTCCAATGGTTGCTGACCACTGTGGCCAAAACTGGCTTCAGCCCCTCCAGAATGTAAGAAAATGGCCCTTTTGATATTATGGCACAGATGCCTTTTTTTTTTTTTTTGCCTCACATCCATATGTGTTTTAGCTGCTGCAGTTTGGCCCTTTTCAGATGGGCATGGTGAAAAAGGTACTGTTTTTAAAGGGGCTTTGTTTTCGATCCAGTTCTGTGCTTTTTGTTTGTCAAAGTAGTGAGAGTAGTCACTTTTAGAGGTTTTAGTGAAACAAGTTTAAGGTTCACAATAAGAACCTCTTTTTATTTAGTACGCTGAAACTTTGTTTTAATACATGAGCCATTCATTACTTAATTTACATATAATGTAAACCTTTCATGTTTGCCTCAGGCCTTACAAATTAATTTGCATTGTAATGTCATACTAGGTCGGCTCAAACTCAGGCTCCTGCCGACATTTCCTCCCTCTGTCTCCACCTCTGTTTTGTTAATGGCATGAGGTTCACACTGGTGGTATAATTACTAACATTAGACCAAACTAAGAAAGACTCTGCAGGATGCTAACCCCATGAAGCCTGAACTGCTGTTTGCCTATCAAGAGAAAAGGTGTGCCAGTGATTCCCCTGCCTGGCTCTGTGTAAACTGAAGGCATGCAAGTGTATTCATACAGGTGCGCCCCCCCTGAACAAACACACACCTGAGGGACCCCCTCCAAATCAACACAATTAGCATCCTCCATGCCCTGCAGAGTTAAACTCTCAGTGCAAACAAATGCACCCGACTGACAGGCAGCTTAGGCAAATGACTTGTTTGGGGAGCGGGCTGAGTCTCTGTGGGCTTTCAGAAAGGCTGAGTGAATTTCAGCTGGGAGCGTTTGCATTACAGAACGGCGTGAGAAAGAGAAGAACCTGAATACAGCTCACCTGAACTGATAGATGATATCATGTTGAGAGGGCGATTTAGAATTTCCTACATCATAGGTGTATACACCCCAGTTGGGATGTTAAAAGATGTATGGAGAGAGGTAAAACGTAATGAAAAGCTTATACAACAGGATACAAAAGTCACCAGTTTCAGTGAACTGCTGAAAGCACCTGCAGTGGAATCCGGTGTGTTTTTGATGCGATGTGGATGTCCCGTAAAGGGATGCAATTATTGCTATAAATATAATTGGCAATAATTTGCCACGTGCATAATTAGCGGACAATCTGTCACAGCTGTCATTCATTTTTATCAAAAGATCATCCCATGCTGACAACATCATAGTCATACACTTCAGACAATTTACTAACCTAAACTTGTCATGATGCCGTGATTAGTCCTGAGTCACATATTAATATTTCTGTCATTATTTGTTGCAGGCATCTACAAATAGCTCCTACTCAGTGGGTGGGTTTTAACACAGAGAGAAATAGTCAGCACCAAACATTTAGACAAGCAAACATCAAAAGTACTTGACGTTCATGTTGCTGAGGTTATATATCTGAAGTTTCCTAGTGTAGTAAACCTTGGCTGATGAGTATGTAACCAGGTCAAAACAGTTTTTGCAAATGCTTGACAAAAGTCCAATTCAGATCCAACAGAGATATGCAGGTCATCCCAAAATTGTTCAGTCCTGAAGAACTTCAGAACATGCACAACAGCAGGGCTTTATGTTGGTTATTCTAAGATTAGGAAGACGTTTTCAGGAGGATGATGTCTTTTACAGTTAAATCCAAATAAACTTTCAATGAGACATTAATGCTTTTTCAACATTTTCTTTCAAATTTTATAAGACAGTGATCTTATGAAGCATGCCAAGCTGAAATCTGCTTCAAGATACAACAAGTCAAAACATTAGTTCCTAGCATGGCCTTTTCCAACCAAAACTGCCCTTCTCTTATTTCTAAAGTTCTGTTTCAATGTGTTTATTTTATTGATTCATGTGATGTTTTGTAAATTAATTAATTAAAATGTATAAATTAATGAGATTTCTTTAAAAAAAAGAAAAAAAAGTGGAGTCCAATAAAGTTTGACCTCACAATGGCTATGAAATTAGCCATTGTGTTATCTTTCAAAACCACAGGGCGGTCTTCAAAGCATATTCAATATGGGCCAGTAGATCCCATTACTCATCTCTGGAAAAGTTTAGTTTGGGGTCCTGACACTTTGAAAGGGGCCGTAGGCTTGGTACAATGTCCTCTATGTCTTTTGCGATGGCCCAGGGTCTCCAAGCTGCACAGAGAGAGGAAGAGAGAGAGGGGTGGGCGTGGTATTATGCCCTAATAGCTGGACAGACAAACTGATAGCATCTGCCTGCTTTGTCAACGGAGAAGAATTTAATGGAAGAACTGAGCGCCAAACGTCCAGCAGGACGAGATGAGGACAGAGATGGATGGTTGAGAGGTCACAGGCTTCTTCTTGCCAATGGGCCCAGCTTCTTATCTCTGACCCTCACTAGCCAATCGATTGGTTGTGGGGCATTTGTCATCAACTAAACCCAGGTTGCAGCTTTCTTCTCCAGCTCTGGCCCACAGGCAACGAATTGTCAGCTTTCATACATGTGCCAGTATATTGAGATGAATGAATGTTCAAGCAAATATGTTGCCAATGGGAGAGCTGCATCAGCACAACAGATAAGAAGACGAAAGATCATCATGATCTGAAACTGAATCATTGTGCAAATATTAAGGGATGTTTAGGTCTCCAATTGCTTTTTTTTCATGTTTAAGTTTAGATTTATATCTTTTTCTTTCTTTTGATGGAATCTTCGGTCACGAGAAGTTGTTACTTTGGAGTTTGATATTCAGTGGAGGCACTGGTCAAACATATTTTTCGTATTATTATATATTTATTACAAACCAGATGCTTTTGTTGCTTGTGTAAATGCAAAACTTTAGAAATGAGTGTATCGGACTTTCCCATAGGTGTATCAAAACTTTTATTAACTGCATTGGTGGAATTACTTATATTGGTGGTTTTTAAGATCTTAACAGGTCTGTAAAGGTTTTCTGCTTCTCCTTGATCCCACACATAAAAAAAGCTTATTAGACTTTAAAGATAGACTTGTTCAACCTGTATAAAAGCCCTGTTTTCCTTTTCCTGTTTGAGGACAAAAGAATAAGGCAACACATTGTTCTGAACAGTCTTTTGTATATTGACTCGTCTCACAAGCTGATTAGATGCCTAAAACTGTGCAAATAATTGTGGCTTTATCCATAATATTCATGTTAACAACTGTGCTGTAACAAAAAATCAGTGTGTAAAAGCCAGAGTAGATGATGTCCAATATATAAAGCATCACTTCTCACCAAGTAACTGAAGGAGTGACTGCAACTTGTTAGAGGTACTGCAACTAAGATACAATGTTTAATGATAGGAAATGCCTCCTTACACTTGGGTCTGTCCGTTATGAACCTTGCAGATTCCATGTCTTAAAGGGGCTATAGTATTTAAAATGTCTGATGGGGGTTTGGGGGAGTAACCTGGCTTTACATGGCTTGAGGGGCTGCAGACAGAAATCATGGTGCCCTGCAGGGTAGCCATTAGGGCACAAGACGAGGGGAGCCAAGAGGATGTCTGCACTCCAGGGATCTAATCCTGTACCATGGGATCTGCTTTGAGAAAAGACCAGTTCTGCAGTTCCTGAGCTCCCTCTGGTTCTGGCAGGTGCTTTGGTCCACCGACAATTAGCCATCCCTATAGTTTGACTACTTTTGTGGCTGAATTAAGCCCATAGTAGCATTAACTCTGGTCACATTACCTCAAATGGAAAAGTCAGCAGGGGCACCTTTTTCGGCTTGGTTAACTTTATTGTTTCATTTTTTTTGTTGGGATGTTAATAACTTCCAAATCCTGACTAAGTCCCAAGGATCTTTTCATACAAAGTCAACAAAAAATGAAGATTGAAAAACTCTGCATGTGCTTACAAATTGTTTAACTGGCATCGGCAGTCAGTCAGTTGTGAGTCTGTAGCAAACCCTGGCCACAGTTGATGCTATAGTGATGTGATGGGCCACTGTGTTTGACTCCATCCTTTCTTCTCATCGTTTGCCTCTTCTGTTATCAGTTCTTTGGTCTATAAGCATCTGCTCAGAGCTCTTCTCTGTGAAGTCTTTACCACCTCACCTTTTAATCTTGGTTTTGGAAGCAGCGAGCAGCCCTCTTCTTATCATGAAGCTTTGAGCTGCTGCATGAGAGTGAAATTAATTGTGTGCTAAGCAGAGTGGAATTAATGGCTTGCACTGAAACCTGTGGCCACGGCTGGCTTAGCCCTTCGCAGATCCCCCTGATCCTGCTTGTTACAGGAGCTTGGCCATTGTAGATGGTGAGATGATTGTGTGGTTTCAGCCTCTTGTCTCTGTCTCTTTTGTCTTTCGGGGGGAGTGCAGGGATCTCTCCTTTTGTCTGCCATCATGTTCCTTTCAGGCGGTATCACAGCTGGCCCCTTTAATTCACTCAGGACATGGGGTGACCCTACCCCCCAGGAGGCTACTGTAAACACACACACGCACCTAAAAGAGTTGCTTTCTACATTTTAAACATTTTGACTATCGGGGGGGGGCGAAACAAGATCCACAACTACTTGAGTCTTTACAGGGCACTTTGTAGGGGTTGTGTCATGATCACATCAAGCTAAACCATTAATGTGCTTAGCATTTCCCCAAAAATGTACGAAAATAATGAAAATAAAACATACATGAATGCCAACAGTATGAAACATGTTGGCATTCATGTATGTTTTATTTTACTTGCACAGCCATTATCCGGTTGGCAACCAAAGTTTCAGCAAAAATGTGTGAGTCAGGTTTACAAATGCATCGGTTTGTCCCTGGGAATCCCCAGCATGTGTTGTCTAGCCATCTGCCCGCTCTAAAGATGCCGACTCAATGAGCTCCACAAATAGAACTATTATACGGTCAAACAATTACTCTAAACAGCTTGGTAATGGGTTTATGGTGTCTAGAGTGATGGCCTGCAAAATAAAACTACAGGATCCCCACAAAAACCTTACATGGCTGTAAATATGTATTAACCAGAAAATGGGCCTTGTGTGGGATCATTTAGAAAAGACAAAGACTGCCCCTCGGACAAAGAGGCAACATGCAGTAAGAAAGTG
The DNA here is from genome assembly GCA_036023655.1 of Nannoperca australis. Classification (NCBI taxonomy): domain Eukaryota; kingdom Metazoa; phylum Chordata; class Actinopteri; order Centrarchiformes; family Percichthyidae; genus Nannoperca; species Nannoperca australis. Next base: position 1,715 of record JAVQJD010030439.1, on the reverse strand, counting down.
GGGATTCTACATAGCTAATGAGTTGCTCCATAGAAATGTAAAGAGGTGGGTCTTTAGGAAGAGTGGTTGTCCCGCTGGTCAGGCCTGATAGACTGTAAAGTGTGGAGGTCCGGTCACTGTGCCCACTGTCCATTGTGGCCATGCTAATTCACCCAGGCCCCCAGTTATGTCACAGAGGACTTTTATTGTGGCTGGAGGTGGAGGGGGACCAATTCATTATTGGAAGGAAACTCTCCGATAAACCAGAGAAGAGAAAGAGGCTTTGTTAAGTATTTCGTTCTTTAGGAATCTCAAAGAGAAGCACCCTCCTCCAGCCACAAATAAAAATAAAACTTGCATGAGGAATGGAGGACCAGCCAATTTACTTCAGGGTCCTTCAGCATCAAGGGCCACGGCAGACAGTGCCTACTCTTCCTCATGAGAAGTGGTCAGCCATTAAGGGGAACTGACAGAGGAGCCCTTGTGTCAAATAAACATCATATAAGGAGACTGATGTTAAAACACACATACGAGACTTGTTCTTTTGTAAGTTTCATAAGGTGTTTGAATGTAGACGCAGGATGTCTTTGAAATAATGAACAAAATAAAAGAATTATTCCCAATGATGCAATTTCTCCGGTAGGTAATGCAATGAAAATGCAAGACTAGAGCAACAACTAAAAACACCAGAAAAAAAACTTCACTTAAACCATCAGTATCCTAAGATGTACATTCGTACAGAAATAGTGGAACTGGTCATGCTTTATAGCTAACTTTAGGCCAGTCCCTTCATTATCACATCTAAATGGCTGAATTAGGGGAATATCAGTGTTTTTGTGTTGGGGAAGATGGGGACTTGGAGATTATACCGCCGATTGAAATGTAAAATAGCTATTGCAATTACCCATAACCTCAGCACGAACCTTGGCTGAAACAATGCAACTAGTTTCAAAGGCTGAGAGGCAGGCGCATCCCTGAGAGGCACGGCTAGATAACAAGAAGGCATCATTAAAGGTAACGGAAAAAGGAGATTTTTTTTTTATCTTTCTTCACTGTGATATGGTCAACAGAGGAACCCCCTCAGCTAAACACCTCTTTTAATCTTCTTTGAGTGGGTAGTGAAATCATTTAAGATGAATTGTGAGGTTAGGTCAGTTTTGTTTTGTGTTTTTGCTTTATTCCTTTCAATATCAAAATGTAAAATAAGATCACGTACTTTCTTATGTCCTATTTGAGGCTGCAAAGTGTTAAATATGAAAGAACTTAGCACAAAGTGTAAGAATTATTAGTCAAGTAATGTGAGGAAAATCAATCAAAGATTCAACTATTGGTATCCAATTGGTAGGGGTGTCTGGTTCTGGTTTGGGCTGTTTTAAACCCTTTTGTCGCTACATTGGTGTTATCAGTTGTGTATGGATTACTCCTCCCTGACCTGCCATGTTCTGCCGAGAGCTGTGAAAGGTCTGTTCATCCTCAGACAGAGCTGGATTTAGCAGATATTTGCATGTTAATGTCCCCAATACAATCCAGTACAGAGAACAGATATGGGATCAGAGCAACTGGTACCTTTTTAAAAGGGCCCTGTGTCCCTTTTTTTCATGGGAGGTCTTTTGACTGTAGGAATTAGTAAAGTGCACCATTCCAGTATGTGTGTTGGAGGTGTGGGGGGCTGAAACACACTACCACACTACCACACACACACACACACACACACACACACACACACACACACACAC
>JAVQJD010030432.1:0-17225 GCA_036023655.1 Nannoperca australis | reverse complement strand
GCTTAGAAAGAGCAGGGAAGTAATAGAGTGATACTTATCAGAAGTGGCGGGCCTTCCTCGGTGGACTCCCGCAGGTAGACTCCTTTGTCTTTGCATCCGGAGTCTTCGCAGAAGGTGGCTGCCGCTTCCGCTGCCGCTACAGTTCCTGGGGCTGTTTAAGTACGCTACCTAGCTAGTGAGTTATGTGTCTGCAGCTGAATGGAGCCGATCTAATTAGCACAACTGGGCGTGCGTGGTTTCGAGTGGCCGACTGGGACTTATACTTAAGTCCCACTTTGAATGCACCGGAGGACCATTCATGCCGACACATAAAAACACACAAACAACTATTTGCATTATTCCCCTCAGGGTTAAACATTTATTTGAAATTAGTTTTCTTCTGTTTGATTGAGTTTGCCTGGACGGCAGCATCACGGTTCAATGCCATAGTATGAAGAGATGGTTCCATCTCTTTCAGTCCAATGAGAGACATTGCAATAGTATCCCTGTAGCAGAGCAAGGAATCGGATCTGAGCTGCTCTTCAAATGCTCTAACCTCATTTTGTAGAATCGCTCTGAGATGACATCATCATTTTTACCCATATTCTTAAACAAAACTAAGAGTCAGACATTCTAGCTCTGTGAGGCTGTGCTCTGGCACAGCGATGCGTTTAGCCAAATGCCAATGTCAGCGCGCTAACATGCTCACAATGACAATGCTATACACAAAGTACAGCTGATGGGATTGTCATTAGTTTTGTAGATATTTGCTCATAAGCCACAGTACTGGACCAATGTGAAAACATGTTGGTGCATCACCAAAGTTACTATTCATCCTGAGGGGGACGTGAATGTGTGTACCACATTTCAAAGCAATTTGTCCAGAAGTCCAGTACGTTATTTAAAGTGACCAACATTTCTATCCTTATGCAGTAAATTCACATTTAAATCATGGTATGCCTGAGTAAAGTCCTGATTAGTTTGTCTTTTATATGCAACCTTAAAACAACCCAACAGTCTGAACTAAACTCTTGAACCTTTTACTCCAGATTGACTCAAGCCTCCAAAACTATAGACGCATCACACAGTTTAACAGAGTGTGTGTGCGCCACTGAAAGTGAGATATTGATATAATATAGTGGGCTTAGGGAGATGTGTTTGTGTGTGTTAAGTTTTCCACAGCAAGACAGCAGTTTTTGGAGCGAAAGTGCAGAGCTGCAGAGTAATCTCAGTAAACATAAAAAAAAAGACTGGATGGAAAGTACGCCTATACTGAGATAAAAAAGACAAATCACACCAGCATAGATAGATAGACTTTCAGACTCGTCTTTCTTTTGATTTCAAAGTGAATTTAAACATTGTTTAATTTAAAAAGAAGCATGGAATTGGGAATTCATGCCTGTGTTTATCATGTTTTGATCTGTTTCGACTCTGGAAACACGGGCAGGTTACGTAATGGAGCCAGGTAAGTTCCTTACCCTGATCAACATGTAGCTGCTGGCAGGGGTTAATTTCCCACTGTGGTGGTTCAACTTCACTGATTTCTTCTTCTTACAGAACATTTTCAGACAGATTTTACTGGAAAATGTCTGTGAGTGAAGAACCTGAGACTGGAGAGGGGAAAGGGAGCAAAACATGTTTGCCCAGGGCTTGCTCTTTCTCTCTTACTGTCGTTCTTTCTCTCTCAGCTGCTCTCGCTCTTTGTCTCAGGTTCCACATTCCCTCAAGGGGACATTGATTTGCTGGAGGCAAAGCAAGCTCCCACACAAGAAAACACAAACACACACACACACACACACACACACACACACACACACACACACACACACACACACACACACCTGTCAGTCAGTCAGCCTGTCCAGAGAGAGTATCAGCTGCAGGATACTGCTGGCTGTCTGCACAGAACATCTGCTGAACACACACGTGAACACACACACACACACACACACACACACACACACACACACACACACACACACACAGTCTCGCATGCATACCTCCTCTTTGATGTATGAGAGTCAGATGGTTTTGATGGCAGGCATTTAATCCTCTGTGTTTATTACTTTGTAAACATTAATTCCACAATATCAAAGCTATAGCAGTAAACGCTGTGTGCTAAATATCTGTGTCCATTTTTTTGTGAGTGCAAAGGCGCAAAGAGGGACAGATACAAGCGGAAAGGGGGCGATGGAAGGAGATTTGGGGCGAAAAGAAAGACTAGAAAAAGTACTTTGTCCTATATTCACTTGAATATAGGACAGAGAAATATGGAGTCACATTGTCCCCCATCACCTCGTGCATGCTGCACAGTAGCTGGTGAACAGGAATCAGTCAACAGAGACAATCTTGCTCTAGTAGTCAATTTACAGTTGGGTTTAAACGAATAAGGGTGAGAATAAAGGAAGAGTAGAGTATGAGGTTTAGTGATGCCACTTTACATAGAACTCCTCACATTTGAGTGGTTAGAACTAACAAAGGTTTGCATGTTTGCTTAAAAAAATGACTAAAACTATTATTTGATTCCGAATCAGTAGTTGCTGATTCATTTTCTGTTCCACTACAATGGCTTTGCATTAAATAAAAGGAAACACCAAATGAATGCAGTCATACACGGCTACATATTGAAAAAAATGTAGGTGGCCCAAAAATACTTTCTTGGCACCAGCTAAATGATGAGTATTTCGCTTCATGTGCTTTGTTACATAATTCTCTCTTCGGTGTGTTATGTGCTTTTGTCAGATGCAATACTTACTCCAGATAATATTCACTGCATGACAGTGAGTGTGCCTCACTTCCTTGGTTGGTGGAGGAGGGGGGCGGAGGCCGGTGAATACTGAATATTTGTTTGTGTGATGTATCTTAATGCCGGTTTTGTGTTAAGACAACAGTTTCTCCTTCGTCTGTCCTATATATAAAAAAAATTAATAAAGAAGAAAAGGAAATAACATTTTGAGTGTGGTTATAGCTTGCTTGTTGCTATGGTAACAGTTGGCCTGTTGAGTGTTCCCCTCCCTGTTTTTCTTTCCTTTTCCCTTTTCATTGCCGTTGATTGCTATGCAGAAGACAGGTAGTCCAAGGAGAGGAGACGCAAACACTCAGAGGTGTCCATGTCTGTCAGTATGCAGTGGACACTCATGAAAGTCTCAATTCCCCATATCTCCACTTGTAATTTGAGGATTAATGTGCAGTTATAACATTCACATCCTCTTGCACTGGCATAATAAGATGTATTAGAAAAATGTCAACAATTCTCCTCCATCACAACTTAATTAAAGATGACTTCAGAGTTAATATTTTGTTTCTCCTGTATATATTCCCCAAATGCACAAGGTGTGTGTCTTGTCTGCGGCAAGCTGTTGAGACTGCCAAGTCATACTAAGTATGCTACCAAAAAAAAAACATTAACATCATATTACATGTCTCAAGCAATAAAGAGGTCACTTCCCCCGTCATTGTACATCGAATGACCCTCATTTGTTGTTGGGGGAAAGTTAGAAGAGGAGCAATTGAAACAGAATAATGGGGGTCTTCCAAATTAAATGCAGCGTAGACGGCAATAGAGAGGAGAGTGTAAGAAAGACAGTATAGTCCTACTTGTCATAGTGTTTGGGTAGATATGGTACATAGTGATGTACTCTCAGATGGCCCTGTAGTCTCCCACACAGACATGTGATTATATAGAATTTCCTCACATACATGAACGGAGGAACAAATGTGTTTAATGTTAATTTGACTCATAAATTACATCAGCCAAGTTGCTGTCTAATCCCACCTGATTTAATTTAGTCAGAAACAACAACACACACGTCTCCTCCCACAGTAAATCATACACTTACAAACATTGACTCGCATGCACACATGCACATTTATAAAAATAGACAAGCATAAAGAATCCAGCTGAGCCTTGGAGTGAAGCTGGGGACAGATAAAATGCACTGCAGCATGATTTTCAGACACATAGACACACACAGCATACAGTGGGCGTTGGAGGGAACACAGAGTAGATTCCCCTCCCTCTCTGTTCAATATGCTGGTTTGTAATGATGCAGAATTTGTTAATCCAACAAAAAACCTCATTGTTTTATCTTGTATTATTCTGTGTTTTTTTATTTTCTTTGGGGGGGGGGTGTTTAACAATGTATATCAAAGAAAATGTGTTGCTTATTTTTCTACGTTCCTGTCATATTCTTTTAAGGAGGTAGTTGTGTTTTTCTCACAGTGCGTGCACACAGATTGCTTGTTACTAGCTAAGCATTATGCTCTTCAAAACCCTCACAGGAAAAGCTTGTATATTTCAGACCAGCCTAATAAGCTAAACATGTTAAAAATCCTGTAGTGTTGTCATGTGTATTTCTTCTGTCCATTGCGGTTGTATATTTGATCATTTTTATCACTCCTTTGGGTTTATTAAATGTTCAACACAAGGAGACTAATTAGTGTTGGCTTTTGGTTTGCTTTGAGTGGGACTGATTTGTAATGCAGAGAAAAACATCAGATTGGCAATGAATAAGTAATTCCTGTGCTTTCCACTACTTTTTTTTGTCAAGTGGTCTGTTCCAGAAAGGAAAGGAATTATTTAAGGGGTATTCACTGGTACTCTTTTGTAAGACATGACATGAGTGTTTTGTGTCCTGAACTTTAGTGTCGTTTTACATCTTATTTAGGATATTGGACAAACAAAGACAGGTGCTCTTTTTTTTTTTTTCATTTTCTGCCTCTCGTCTCTTTATTGTGTCCCTTTTTGTTGCGGACTACATCATACTGTGTGTTGACCTTGAACATATTGTTGATACAACAGGGCATGGTTCTAAGAAAATATGCAGCAAAATACTGACATTTGCATACAGCAGTGATACATAAAGAAGTTTCCCTCCCTGTTGTTGCTTTCTCAAATACATTCTTTTTTACTATTGACAACAAGAAAGCATACTTAGCAAATACTCAATATTTGCAATGAGAATTTGTTGCCTTTATTAACTGCCTTTATTCATGATTGGACTGAGTACCAGTCAGTAGCAGCTAGCATGAACATCACCAAAAACTAGGGACCGGAAAACTCCTTCCAGTTATCAGGAGACTTTGGCATTTTTAATTCGAGGGTTGTAACTGTAATTGTTTTTTGGCTAAGGACATTGCAAGTTTAAAGGGATAGTTCAACTTTTGAGTTCTATCTAATATGGTAATCGGAACGATGCTTTTCCTAGTTTAGTATAAAGATTGGAAGCAGGGGGAGACTGCAAGCCTGGCTCAGATCAGAAATGTAAAAACAATAATTTGTGTTTCAGGAGGAGTTACGTGCTGTAACCATTTCTTGTTAAACAACAGCTGGAAGCAGTGAAGTGTGCACAGCATCCTGAAATCTTGTCATCAAACTGATGTTGCCAGGTTTGGTACTAAAACCTGTGGTCACTGAACATATCCAACAACCCATGCTATAACTGGAGATACTACACAAGTGCTGGGCGGATGGAAAATTTATGTTTATGAAGAAACAGTTATAGCATGTAACTCCACCTAAAACCACAAAGTGATGTTCTTACTTTTCTGTTTGTGTGCAGATTAAACAAAAGACATACAATGTGTTAATTAGAGGTGTTGGTAGACGTATTTCTGAACTTTTGACAGAGCCAGGTTAGCTGCTCCCAGCACTGGTAAACATTGCTTCATACTTAGATCCTCCTGGTAACTTGTGTACGGGTGCAGTAAATTACAAGATTTCACTTGCTTTCATTGGAACCTTTTAGATGCATAATACCCAATTATGAAACTCATAGTGTCTTATTTTGAATAAACAATTCATTAGCATCTTCATATCCTGCTCACCAATGTCCCTTTATACATACATATACAGCATAATTCAGTATTGCCATGGAAACAGCTTTTAAAGAAATGAACATGAGGAGCAAACATGCCTTTAATATTCTGGATTATAGAAGCTTATTCCTGGTACCTTGGCACATTTCCATTTCATTTAAACAAAATCACAGCGTATGCAGGTGATTATTACAGGGAATTATGTTTGTGTGCACCAGCTCAAAAAACATGAAGTCAGGATGAATAAAGGGATATTGGTTAACATTTATCAAGAGTTGCTGTCAAGTGTTAAGATTTGACTTGGATCTGACCTGAGTGCAGATTTTGTCAAAATAAAGGAGAGCATACAGTGTCACTATCATGTAAGTAATTTGCACCTTGCTATGACTCATTATGGAAACTTATTCATCTATGCTATTATTTTGTCATGATGGTGACAACAATGCCAATGCAAAATAACAGCAAATCAGAGTTATGACACACCACAGACAATACTTTGGCTCTCTGAAATGAAATTCGACAGCCAGCCTGTGGATGAAATGAGCTGAAAAGGAGAGAGACAACATTTAAATTTATTTTGATGTTGTTGCGGACCATCACCATAAAACACACATTGTCCGCTTGCCTAAAACATATCCTAGACTGGGAATTTGCAGCTAAAATATCCAGATCCGCCTCATGTTTTTTCTCTCTCTGTTTACAACCTTCATTTATAATGCATCTAGTTACAATGTGAGCTCTGTGTAACACTGTCAAACAGCACTGTTGGATCTGCAGTATATTCTTATCTCATAACTGTGGCACATATCAACTTAAGATAAGAATACATTATCATACGCTTACTACAGTATGTAGATTTTCATGGTGTTACTGTAATATTTATTTTGCAAGTATTACCTGAGCTTTTGCCCATTTAAGCTTCTCGTAGCTGCAGGTTAAGTACAGTGAGGCTTAGGTTCTTTGAATAAACACAATCACATCATATTATAAGGTAACTGAAATTCTGGTCTGTTATTATCATGGTGTTAGAATAACTAGCGTTACATTATCATGTCCTTCAGTAATGAATAGAATAGATGAACATTAATGTGCACTCCAAACAATAATTCCCTTTGCGTGACGATTTGCATGTTTTAGCATGGATATGTTGATTTGAGTTTATAAAGAAATTCAGCCTCAGTCAACCAGTGGTTGCTTTTATCATTTATTGTCACCTTTGGCATTTTCTTTGAGTCAATTATCCTTATTGAGAATTGCAAACAGGCAGAGTTACTTTTGTGGAACAAGTGGAGCAAACACTAGTATCATTAAATAACAGTGGAACATATCCTGTAGTGCTTGCGTAACAATATATACACTCAAGAGAGGGACATGTCTCAGATTTCCTGCGGCTTGGTAGCAGACTTTGTGAACTCATAGTGAGAAAAGTGAGAATGTTTTACTTTAGTGGAATATTGCTTTGAGGCTTTAACACAGCATACAATTTTGGGCAATGTGGCTTGTCAATGTTCTCTAAAATGGGAAAATGTAATATGACACATGGGACCAATATTAAATAGATTTCTCCAAGCAACAAGAAGTTTTGATAGTAATTAGTGTGTTCTGATAACTCCCTAAGGTCACTCTCCCACAAAATGTGGTGGTTCTCAGTCTTTTTGCGTGGCTTTAACATTATGACACACAGATGCCAAGGCAGTGGATGAGTGGACAGACTCAGAACGTCAAAGATGCTATGTCAGAGTGAGAAAAATAGAGTGGGAGGCAGGAACAGAGTAAAGGCTAAAGGAACAGACGGCACAGATTTCTTGCGAAAAAAAGCGTAGAGCGCAGGGTGCACAGGAAAGCAGAAAAGACAATTAGGTTAATCAGTAAGTTACCCCTGCCATATTAAGTTTGTTTTATATTCTCTCCCTTTCTGTGGCTGAAGACTTGAATTCACCATTAGATTCACTGCCTGGAGCTTGGCTTGGGCTCACTCTTTAGTCACAGGCGCACTTTATGTCAGAGATGAGTTTAATGGCAGCATTAAACATCCATACCCTCAGGTGCTGAATGCAGATGAGCACACACTGTGTGTCAGATGGAAAGAAGGAGTGATAAATGGGGACGATCATTCTCCAATAGCTGTGGTATAGGGTTATATTTTACCTGTGCATGCATGAAGTGCACATATGATGCACAGATGTCTGCATTACACACGCACACACACACGTATTATATTGTCCCCATGAATATATTCTTCGTCAGTGAAATCTTGCTGCATCTCAATATTAAAGTGTCCTTTACTGTTAATATTCATGAGACAATGCAGTCTTTATATTGCTGATAGACAAGGGTGCAGCCTACCCCTCTTAACTGCTGCTAAAGATAATGCACTTCAATCACACATTATTTATTTGACTAGCAGTCATTATTCGTCACTTCACACACTAACTGAGCATTATGTAAACCCAGACATCTAAGTGTGCATATAGGAATGTGTGTATCTTCGCTGCTGGCTCTGTGTCTGTGTGTGTGTTGTTTATTGCTGGTGTGCATGTGCATACTCGTGTGTGTGTGCAGGTATGTGTCGGTGCTGGGAGCCAGCGGGCCAGTAATAAAACACTGTGTGAGTAGTAAAATAATGAAAGTCATAAAAAGGCAGATAATTGGCTTTTTCAGGTTGGTGAAATGGATCAGTTCTAACGTATCTGTTGAGAAATGGCTTCTGAGAGGACAGGGGGTGAGTCAGAAGGATGGAGAGGAGAGTATAAGAGACAATAGCAATAAAACTACATATTTAAAGGAGAGGAGAAAACAGGAAAAGAGAGGAGGTGGGAAAGAGAAAGGGAAAATATGATGAAAAGATATGAAGAGAGGAGAATAGAAGATAAAATGTAATGTGTGGACGGAAAGAGCCAAAGGAAAATACAACGGAAAAGAAGGGGTAATTTTTCACACTCCTTCCCTGTTTACTTTTTCTTTCCTTTGTGTAATTACTCTGAAAAGAGATCTCTGTGAAAATATTTAATTGCACTTTAATCCATGTATTCATTTGTAATTAGCTTACATGGTCACACAGTACCAGTTTCAGCCACTAGCCGGTGGGGTAATATGTCGTTACAACTTCAAATTAGAACTGTGTCCTTTTGTGTAATCTTCCAGTTGACTCCTTTCACCTGAGTCCTATTATCTGCACTCGCATACATATAACCTGTTCAGAGGTGCTGTGTGTGTGTGTACGTATTTGTGTGTGTGTATGAGAGGGACAGAGTGTGCAAGTTGTAAAAAAGAAAAAAACAAAAAAAGGAAGAGAAATAGGGTGAGCGTGTCGGGCTATTGGCTCATGACAGTGAAAAGACAGATGACCCTGAGTAGAGGAACAGCCTCCCTACCTGTACAACATCTATCATCGCTGAACAGACTTGTGTTCAACTGTGTCGTGCACTTCCTGGGGTGTGTGTGTGTGTGTGTGTGTGTGTGTGTGCGTGCGTGCGTGCGTGCGTGTCCTCTTGCACGTATGTGTGGGGTGATTACCTGCAGATGAGACCCGTGCTTAGCCGGGAAATGACTTAGGCTACTCTTCAACTGCAGTCAGAAATATATTTCCAGACATGCTCACACACACACACACACACACACACACACACACACACACACACACAGACACCCAAACACACACGCGCAATTACCACACACGACAACACTGGCATGGCAGTCTTTGCCAATGCTGCTGTCATTGAAACAATAACTCGGTTCAAAGTTTTTGTTCATTCTTCACTGAATCCTGGGTTTCATTCAATTTAACAGGTGTCCTGCTCAATTTATTCTGCTGACACTTTTGAAGGGAGATTTCAGGTCCAAAATATCAAACCACACAAAAGTGCTAGCAGCTGTGTAAGAGATGGCCCATTGCTGGTACAGTTCTCCTAGAAAAATACATCAAAAGTTATCAAAATATGTGGCAGATGCACAATGTTTTCATTGTTTAATTCCTACGTCTGCTTGTGATAATGATTCATAAAAGCTTGATTAAGATGATTTTTCTTTGGCCCTTAAACCACGTCGCTAAAACCTTTTGCACAATTCTAAGAACAGTTGGAGGACCCCCTCCCTTTTTGTTGTGTTTGCACTGCAGTAACAGGGAACGATCGTAGTTCTCAGAACGCCATTTTCAGGGACTTTCTTTTAGCTTCAGAGTAGGTACTTTCCCAGAACAAGTGGAACCTTGAGTGATGTAAGTGTATGGTGATTGGTCCAGATGTAAGTCTACAGCAACGGCAGCCAGCATTTTAAAATGTTGCCGTGTAAACAAGAGCTGGTAACGGTAGCCTTAAAATAATGAAACAAAACACGGACAAATGGACCGACAGTTGTAGCTGTTGTTGTATGTTGCGCAGAACTGGCGTTGCTATACTAACTGCTGGCTGGCTTACGTCACTTCAGCGTTCCTATTGGGGGTGCAAACAGAAAGACGGCAAGCCCCTTGAAGGTATGTAGTTCTTGGGAGAGCTCCCCAGAAGTGTTTTGTCCAAAAATATCTGTTGCCATGTTTAAATATTGGAAATGCCAAAACTGACTTCCGGTACAGAATGAGACGGGACGTGAACATTGGTGTCTGTAGTCAAACCATTCATTACATGAACTACTTCCTGCACTCACATTAAATATTGCCAGGACATACTATAAAATACTACTTCAAAAGTCGCTGCAGATTGATGCTATCCATAGTCAATAAGTTTGGCTAATTTCTTGAAATAGAAGAAAAATAAAATCATCACAAAATTCCATTTCTACATGACCCAGAAATTACTGTAAAGTTGAGATTTAGTGGTGTTTCCAGAGTAAAAAACATTTACGGCCCCCAGTTGCTCAGTTTAACAAGAAATATTCCACTTGTCTCCTGAAACAATAAACACCTTGCATGCGGGCACCTCTACGATTATTGTTTGGGGGAAGGCAAGTGCTGTTGATGTTTGAACCCTTCTCCCACTCGTTTTCCTGTCGCTCTGTGGATTTGATGTGCACCACAGAGGCAAAACCCTGGTGAAAGCTAGAGGAAGGGCACGAGTGTCATGCTCAGAGAAGCACACAGACATGGGAAAACAAAACAAAAACAACTTTGAGAGAAAAGGAGGGGAAAAAAACAACTTTCTTGTGGCACTGCACTGCGCCACTTGACACGAGCTGTCAGAGAGAAGAGAGCATGATTGATCATATGTCATTTATTTATGCTCATTTCATCCCGCCTAGATATCAGGGTGGAGCAACAGAAAAATAAATGGAGAAAGTTCACTCTAACCTGAGATATCAGGCTGGAACAAAAGCAACAAAGAATACAGTTTAAGGTGGAGGTGGAGCGGGTGGGGGCTTTTTGACAGACACAGCTTACCTGTCCTCAAAAGACAGCAGGCTTCATTGACATTTGTCTGAGGTGCTAAGCAGAATCTCCGGGGGGGGGGGGACACCTTAGGCTTTGATACTGCATCAGTTTAGTGTAGTGGTTGTCAGAGTGATCGGGGGGGAAAATGACTCGATGGGGCAAGGGGAGAGCTGAGGAGACGGAAGATGAGGGCTGGGATGAAGGTTAGGGTGGGGGTGGATAAGGGAAGGGCAGGTGAACAAAGAAAAGTAAGAGAGAGGAGCACAGAGACAGCGGTTGGAGATTGATGAATAGAAAGAGGGTGAGTAGGAGGGGGAGGACAGAGAGCGGGGCGGTGGAAGAAGGTGTAGGGTTGAAGATGGAAGGGGCGGGATGGAGAGCCAGTCAGGAAGAAAGCACTAGGGCAAATGAGGGAGCAATTCAGTCTGACCTTTTCAGTGAGAAGTCTTTGGAGTGGCTTATGTTGATCGATATTTTAGTGATATGGTGTTTTTTTGCTCAAAGAACATTTTTCCTGGAGAATTTGCTGCCTGACTTAATGCCTCTGTTTTTTTTCCCTGGGAGAATGGGACAAAAGGCATCTAATTTCCTCTCACCTCCCTTCTAAATGGCTTTAAGTCAAAGTGAACGCGGCCTCTTGATGATAAAGAGCTCCTCGTTTCTGCGTCTGTATGTCTGCCTCTCTTTACCGCCGTCCCTCCCTCTCCTTTTCTTGATATGCAGACTGTGAACTCGCTGGTTGTCTTTGTGGCTTTCAGACAGGAGGTTGGTATTTCTCTGCTCACCTTTTGGAAATGTCATGATGAAGGCGAGGTACACTGTCCCGCTTTATGCACTTCTGTCAAAATATCACAACTCACACAGAGAGATGTTAACGCAAGAGTTCAGTTTATTCAAACATTTGATTAATCGATTCATTAATTGTAGTTTTTTTTCCAAGTTTCTTGATGGCAGCTTTCTTTGACTACCTGAAATGGCTAAACTGTCTGTAACCATGAATTAGTTTGTCTAATAGAATAGAATTGTTTATTGTCACTTCACTATGGATGGTGACAATTTCTGTCCATTCATGAATAAATCGTGAATGAAGAGAATCTCTTGATACATAATTATTTTTTCAAAGCACACATTCATTTTACATTAGATTTACAGCATTATTCTGTCACCACAGTTAATTATCAATAATTGCTCTAATTGATCATAAGATATGTTTGTTGGTTCCCTGTATAGTTTATATCATCTGCATCTAAGGCTTCACAACCAATTCAGAATTAACATGCCTAAACTGAATGAACTAAAATGTATTATTGGGTTTATATGTGTGTGTGTGGCCTGGAAGCTGAAGCTTCAATGCTGTTATTATGTTCTTGATTTTGACATTTGGAAAATCTCTTTGGGCCAAGCGTGGGTCATCTCCACATTTTTATTGATTTAAAACCTGACTATAATTTCTTTTTAGTTGTTGTCATTGGTAGAAAGCTTTTTAGACATGCACTTTCCAGCATTTACAGTTCTCACTGTTGAGCTTAGTCTCAGATACCATAGGTTATTTCTCATTGTACTCCTGTCTTCTTTAGATTTTCTACATTTGAATCCTCAGCTAACCATTCATCTGATCATGCTGCGTAACTCGTCTCTTTACAATAGCACGCATGAACATAGGCAGGCCACACTCTTAAGAGGTTAAGGATAATTGTGTTCTTGAATAATTGCTGCTGTGCGGAAAGAGTGCTAAATATACCCATGGATGACAATTAACCTAGGGTAAATGTTAAACCCCAAAAATGAGGATGTACGAAATGAAAATGGCTTTTCAGAATGTATCTTTTACTGCACCACATAATCATCAATTAGTAAAAATCTAAATTATAAACCATAACAGCAGCCATACAGCCAAGCCATTCCATTATTAATTGCACAAAACTATCATGAAGTAACTTGCTGCGTTTGTTTTCCTAATGCATTTGTGACCAGGAAAGATGATGTAACAGGCTGGATTCAAACATTGGTCACATAATTCCTTTTGAAACAGTTGAAACTACAAAACGAGGACAGCTTGATCTTTGTTTTTAGGCGGTTTTCATGTCTGGTGGAATATAAAGTAGTCTCGCATCATAAGCAGTTAAAAATATGCTTCTGGTTAAACCCTCAAACTGACGTGCAAGTAAAATGGGCTCCGGGCAATGTATGACAATGAAGATATAGTTTTTATAGATAAGGTCAGTGTCTGTAGTTGTGGCTCTTCGATTGAGCTTTAGTGTTGGCCGGAAGGCAAAGAGAGACAAGGAATGCTTTGACATTGAGCAACCCTGACTCCTTTTGAAAGTTACTCCCATTATCTGTCCTCTGCTGTACTAAATAGGTGTTGAAGGTGAGACAAAGAACAGGGGCCGTGCACCAGAGACCAAAGACATACTGCTCCAGAGGCCTGTTTACTGTTTAATGGACTGTGTACTCAAATGGGACAGTTAATTAAAACAGGACTGTTGTTTGTGTTCATGTGTGTCTGAATCCAACCCGACACCAGCAACAGAAGTGCCACAGCGGTGTGGAGGGATAGAGAGTTACATTAGTTTGGAGGCTTGTTAATAGTCAGTCCTCAAACAGTGACTTATGAACTTGTCTTTTTTGGAGAGATTTCATCTATTCTATTTGTCAAATGGCCATGGGGTCTGCTGCGCTTAACGTTGAAAGCTTTGTTAATTAAAAGTGTTTGATGTGCAGCACTCCAACTAAGAGATCTCTTACACACACACACACACACACACACACACCCACCCACAGCCGAGAAGAATATTTGTGGACATGCAATATTACAAAACACCAGATTAAGATTCTTCCAAAATATGAGACGGACACACAGGATCACACAGTGATGGGCCATAATGAATTAAAGCTCTTGACAATGAAGTATCCTTTTGAGTTGATAATTACGGTGAGACGCAGGATTAGAAGGTGGACTTTGATCTTAGAACACATTAGTGTGTATGTGTGTCTACACATGCAGGCATCTGTATGTGATTTAATTGTGTCTGTTTGAGTATATTATCACCTCATGTTTTGGGTTTTAAATCATCTTAAAACAGACTTATTATAGAAATGAGTGCTCATTAAAATGGAGTCCTTAGGGGATCCAGTGGAGCAGCTGTTTTGTACTCTGAATGTTGCAGGTTTTGGTCTCCATCCGACCTTTGCTACCGCTCTAGAAGTCTCTCTTCTGTCTTTCTGTTTCTCTGTCTGTATCATTTCTCTTGTCTATTTGATGCCTATTTGTATTATTTAAAGCCACTTTGTGTAGAATTTTGTGTCGTGCATTTCACTTTGCCACAGAGTCCTTTTTTTATTATACATTTCTGTTGGTCACGCATGATCTCACACAGCATTCTGGGAACAATGGGGATGCTCAGAAGCAGCTGATATCTTGACAGTTCTGTGTAATGTTTCATCTACACCTGAGGTCACTGAAGTCAGGAAACTCACACACCAATTGCATGCGTTGTCAATCATCTCACATGATGCTAACCAGCCAATTAAAATCATTGCATTCTGATAAGCATTGTTACTCGAGTCAGTGAGTTAGATACACACACGCAGGGGAGAGACGAGGCGAGAGTGAGAGAAATAACTAGAGACTGGAGAGAAAAGTAGTTTTACAAAGTATTTTATTTCATAAATGCAGCCCTTATTTTATTTGAAATGTTTTACTTTAACTAATTTATTATTAGATTACTTAGGAAATCAGTACTGACAATAAATATTGTTGAAATAAATAAAATAGAAGTGTACTTTAATTGATTTGATAGTCAGTTGTTGACTACATACAGATACAGTTTCTAGGCTACTTGACTATAAAATACACTGAATCCTAACTCAAGTTAGACATTATGATGTTTCAGACCTTTGCTTGAGAGGAAGTTTTCTCCAAGTGGACCTCTTTAAATTTTAATTGAATAACGTGACCATCTGTAATGACCAAAGGCAAGGATGAGATTCCACTGGTTGCCTGTGGAGAGCAGTGGAGAGCAGTGGGGAGCAGTGAAGACAGGTCAATGATCAGGATTTCACAGTGACTCATACTAACATTAAATCTCTTTATATCTCTCCTTTCCCTCCACTCTGCCTCTCCTCCAGGGAGCCCAGCCGTCCAACCAGCCTGCTTCCTGCTGACTGGAGCTCGGGGCTGGGTTTGGGGAGGGACGATGAGACCTTACCTCCAGGGCTGGAGACCCTTCCACTGAGACTGATGCAGCAGGATTGTACCGCTGTCAAAACCCTGCTTTTAAGACTGAGAAGGACACTGCAGGAGGTGGGATATGCACACGCAGACACACGCACATGGAGTCTTCTTAACATGGGTTTATGCTCCGATTCAAACATTGAATATTACACCTAAGAACACTATTCTGTTACGCGGCCCTTAGTGCATTTCACTGTCACAAAGCACAACAATAACCCAACTAGAAGCTGAAATTCATTATTCCTCTTACACCACACTGACAGGCCTTTCTCTGATTCAGTTATAGATGCATCAAAGCGTTTTAAACCAGTAAGGGGTAAGGGGTTAGCAAATAATATGAAGCAATTGGCATTTGGAAACAAAACCGTAGCGTGCTTCACTGACAAATTCCTCACTCTCTGTTTTAATCAGCTGTATTTCAGCTCCATGTAATCATCTCAAAGTGGACGCTTTTCTGCCTTTAAAAGATCTCCATAATCACTTTGTTTGGTTAATTTGATCAGACTGTACATTTGGAAGAGGAAACTGCCATCATATTCTTTATATGCACACACACCCACATGCACAATCCACACATTAATCCTCCTGTTTCAGGGTATCACTCTGCTCTTAAATGCTTTAGCCTGCTTAAAGTTAAAGTTTTAACCTCAGGCTATAAGCCCATCGCAGTGTGAATGTCGGGAAACCAGGGAAATTACATCCACACCATTATAGACGTGATTAGCTGTAATGGTCACTTAGTAAAGCAGTGACACGTTGCAATAGCTGCACAAGATTTAACTGTAAAAACCAGGGAACCATATTGATGGCCACCCTGTGCAGCCATGCAAGCTTTCTAACTGTGGGACTACTTTACAAGAGCGTGTAAATAGAACGGAATACTATTCTAGCTTTTAAACTTGTAGAACATTTACTTTTTAACATTTCTTTTGAGTAAACATGAAATTGTTGTGAATGTGTTTTGCGTGCTTTATTTGGGGTAATTGCAATTTGCACAGGACTTGACCTTGGGCAGATTCTGAGTCACAATGATAAATTATACAATCAACCGCTGAATGTAAATTCCAGTTTTAGTTAGAGTACAGTCCACGCCAGGCCATAATAATAATTAAACTCTTGTGGAAAATGGCTGAGGAGTAATTGTTCAAGTTTTTCAAAGTTATGTAAGCACAGCTTTAATAGAACTTGTGATTTGGAAGTTGGTGTTTGGTGGGGCTTAATATATTGTGTTGTGTATGTTTTGTTTTGAAATGAAGGTGCTCATATTTTCACTAATATCCTTTGTCACTATGCTTTGAAAGTGCATGAGACATTTACATACCAAAGAGTATTACCATGAACTCTGAAAGTTGAGCTGAAAGAACACCCATTAGCCATGTCTGGCAGCTGCTTTCTTGTAATCTACATGGTGGACAGACCAAATTCAGCATTATTATAAAGACCCCACGCTAATATATAAAAAAAACATATAAAAGGGTGACCAGACATTCCCTAACACCCCACCATTAGTACCTCTAAACTAAGATCAAAGCAAGCTGTGAGGGCCTATCTGTGAATTACAGTCCACAGAGGTATATGTATGGCTTTCTCCCATTCTCTTTACTTTTCATCTCTCTGTTTCTTTCCTCCCAGGACCACTGTGAGAGAGACATGAGACATGGAAATGATAAAATAATAATTAGTGGAGAGAGACATAAACTAGACTGCTGATGGAGAGACTAAAGGGAGTTCAAGAGAGAGAGAGAGAGAGAGAGAGAGAGAGAGAGAGAGAGAGAGAGAGAGAGAGAGAGAGAGAGAGAGAGAGAGAGCTGGCGAACACAGCACCAGAAC
>JAVQJD010030427.1:0-10199 GCA_036023655.1 Nannoperca australis | reverse complement strand
GAATACAACAACACTTAAATGACACATTGTTTCTATAAAGGATAGCATATTGTACGATATCATAGTGGAATTGTATTTTAGTTAGAATGTATTGTATTTGATAATGTACTAAGATAATCTGTTCTTAGATTTAATGCTCTTTTCGAGTCTGCCATTGGCAGCGATGTACTTACTTATATCACTTGTGATTCATCACCAGCTCTTACAAGTTTGATGAGACATCTTGTTGTTTTCGATCATGGTTCTATGCACTTTATGTAAAGCTCTTACTTGGAATCCGCTTTGGATAAAAGTAATGTAATATACAGATGTGTATATAGAAAATAACTAATTATCAGTACAAAACTCATTTACAAAAAGGTCACACTCCCCAACTAGAAATATTCAAAGAAACAGTTATGTAAAGGAAAATAATAATAAATCCAGAAAATTATTGGTGAAATATAAACCCATTTCATGAATATATTCCTTACATATTTACAGTATGTGTTTGCATGTATATATACTTTGATTAAAATATTAATAATTTGAGCAGAGGAAAAGACAACACTGACTGCCTCATAATGTGTGTCTGGTTAATAGTACTATAACTTTTGGACATCTCAGTTGAATCGTCTGGTCGACAGGTTCTCTGCTCTTCTTAACAGGACACTTGTGGTTTTTGAGATGTGACAGCAAAGTAAATTTTTTCTCACATTCACTGCAACTGAATGGTTTCTCTCCTGTGTGGATTCTCTTGTGTTTATTCAGATTTCCTTTTTCACTAAATCTTTTATGGCAAACTGAACAAGTGAATGGTTTCTCTCCAGTGTGTACTCTCATGTGTCTGACTAGTGTCCCTCTCTCATTGTACTTTTTCTTACATACCGAGCAGCTGAAAGGTTTCTCTCCTGTATGAAGTCTCACGTGTGCAGCTAATGTTCCACCCTGGGTGAAGTTTTTACCACAAATTAAGCATCTAAAGGGCTTTTCTCCGGTGTGTTTTCTCATGTGTATGTGCAAACCTCCCTTTTGCCTAAACGTCTTACCACATTCGGTACAGTTAAATGGCCTCTCCTGTGTATGACATATTATATGTCTCTGCAGAGCCGTGTTGTGCTTAAACGTTTTGCTACACACCGGGCATTTATAATGTTTTTTCTGATTATGAGATCCAGCTTCATTGTCTTTCAGTGTGTCTAAAAATGGCTTAGATTCAGTAATCTGGTTCCAGTCATCTAAGCCTTCAGTCTCAGTTTTAAAACATTGTGAAAGGAAAAACTGACCATCACTTGCTGCTTTTAAAAAACCAGCTACATCCAAGTCAAAGGCTGGTTTTGATTCTTCACACTCCTGTCCAACAGCTTCAGCTTCTGTCTTTTGTGGTGGACTGCTGGCCAGAGGATCTGCTTCTCTGTGCTCCTCAGTTTGTCTTTGATTAAGCAGTGAGGACTGAGGATTCTCTTCATCATCTTCACTCTTCACAGATACAGGAGGGAGCTGGAACTCTGTGATATCAGCCCTCTCCAGCCCTTGAAGCCCCTGTCTGGTCCAGACTTTTTCTGGTTCCTGTTTAATGTGTGGGGGCTCCGGGATCTCCTGGTCCAGACTGGGGCTCAACTCCTGCTGGTCAGGGGTAATCTTTGCATTGACAATAAGCGGCTGGATGTCTTCAGGCACACCTGAGATACAAACATACAGGACAGACATGTAACAAATCTGACCAAAAATATCATGGCTAATGTTATCACCATGTTATTCATTCAACTTTAATAAAATACTGTTTTATTGATCAAATATTGTACATTTCATCACACTATTGCCTTGATTTCTATTCAACTTGACAAACACTGAACATTGAACTTTATATTGAAACTTTTGTTGAACCAATGTCTGTATCAGTTCAGTTCAGATTTTTATTGTTCCATAAGAGGAAATTCTTTTTCAAGCAAGGTAGCATAAAAACACAAATACGTGAAACATAAACACAGTAAAGACACAATTGAGGTCATTAAAAGTGCTGTTGTGCATACGTTGTGTATGCAATTCAGTATAAAGCAATAGTTGTATAATAGAAGAAACAAATGCTGCAACGTGAAGAATAAAATGAAATGCTAGGGTTGTATGGAGAACCAAGAGGCAGTTTATAATGTATTAGAATTAAGTGCACTTATTTCACATGGGATACATTTAAAAATGCATCTCTGACCCAAAGAGAGGATGTCAGATTCCTTAAGAAGAGGGTGGTGGAAGAGGACTCCCCCGATCACCTCCTCACTTGGAAGTCGCTTTGGATAAAAGCGTCTGCTAAATGAAATGTAATGTGTAAATAATTTAGTAATAATTTAATAAATGTCAGGCAGAGAAGGCTGCTGCTCACCAATGATTTTACTAGCTGCCTCGATAATGTCCTGCCTTGCATATTGCCTCAGTGTTTATAACAAAGCTTAATGCCTTATCAGTGCCATGGGACCTGCAGCTCTCTACAGGGTCTACTTCTAGTCCTTTTAACAATGGCCTGGGAAAGTGGTGGTGATGTTTTTCAGAAGTCACTTACCATATCTTTGGTTTTGGAAATGTTTCAAAAAGTCATCGCCACACCACTGTCCAAGATCATTGACCACATGACTCATTTCCATAAAGCAGACTGACAACTGACACCTGCAAATTTAAGAATGTCCCAGTCCTTGGACTGACTTCTAGAGTCATTGTAGAGAATGAACAGTAGAGGGGACATGACGCAGCCCTGTGGGGAGTACAAATGCTGCTTAGACAGTACCTTTACTCTCGAGGGGCATTTTTAGGGGTTCTGGTTAAATCCAGATTATCTGGGGCTGAGGCCAGGGTATGTGTGCTTGCAGAAATTAATTTATTTTGGGTGGTCCCTGCTGTTCTGCAGCGTACACTGTTAGAAAACTATTTTACTGAATTGTATGCAAACATCACATTTTATTTAAAATTTCATTTTTAATAGTAATATTAAGACGCAGGACAAAATGGACATCTGCAGGGCAGCTTAGAATTCTCAAACCTGTAGCACCAGTGTTTAATTGCTAGCCTATAACTATAAGTTTTTATTATGCTTTTATTTTTATTTGACTACTGTAATGTTTGGCATGTTGTGTTATACAAATAAAAAAAAACAGCAACCTGATAACAATAGATTGAATTGAAACACTTATTTGTTCAAAACGTTTAGGGAATATTGGGTGTTTTGACCATCTTGTTTCTCCACATTGTACCCCAAGCCTATATCCTTTAACTCATGTCATCTATCACTACATGACAAAATCATGCGGGCTTAATTTGTGCCAGATCCGGCCAGAACAGGAACCCGGATCTGGCATCTATTGGATTGAATGTAGCACCTCTTTTGTCACCATCAAAATATGTAAATACATTTTGTGGAATATTTTCTTATCTGTTCTGTCATTCTTTTATTTCCTAATGAAGTTACTTGTAAATCGTTTGCCTATTTTGGCATGTCATTACTGTGAGCCCCACAGCACAACCAGTGGGCATCCATAGCAGAGCAGAGCAGAGGAGACAGACAGGCGACATCACTTGCTTTATATGGTTGTAAATACTACTTACTACTACCTTTTTTGATGCG
Source organism: Nannoperca australis (assembly GCA_036023655.1). NCBI lineage: Eukaryota > Metazoa > Chordata > Actinopteri > Centrarchiformes > Percichthyidae > Nannoperca > Nannoperca australis. The sequence continues at coordinate 6,607 of JAVQJD010030427.1, read as the reverse complement.
TTCCGTAACTTTTTCTCTCTCCCTGACCCAGAACAGCACCCTCGGTGTGTTCCGAGAACCCATGGTTGACAAATTAAAGGGGATCTATTGTGCTAATTTCAAGCTCTATATTTTTATTTTGGGTCACTGGACTAGCTTTGCATTATTCACAGTAAAAAAAAAAAACTGGATAATCCTTATTTATCTTCTGCTGGCCCTTTATGCAGCACCTCAGTTCATCCCGTCTGAACAAGCAGCTTTAGCTCCTGTCTCTTTAAGGCCTCCCTTCCTATTAGCCAACTTTAGTCTGATTGGCCAACTTCCTGGGAGCCTGAGGGACAGCACTATATACTGTATATAAAGGCTATATAGAAAGATCCGATTTGTGAGCATTGCCTCATCCTCTTGCTGGTGTAGAAGTTCTGAAAACAAATTGTAAACCTATTAAGTAACATAATATCTCGCTGTTGATTGGAAATGTTTGAGTCTGAATCTGATATGGAATATAACAGTGGGCATCACAAACATCTGCAACAACAAAGATTACAACAGGACGTCTCCGTTTGGTAAATATTGTGTTGGTTATTGTATCTGTACTGTGATATATCGGTGGATTTTAATCACAAGCCGTGTATAATTTGTTTTCTATATATGATCCTGTTAATATGTATATCTGTGGGATATAAGGGGGTATATGGTAATGGAACTAGTAAAATGTTATTCTGTGGTCACCAAAAGACTGTATTGTATCTCCCTGTGCAATCGGTCATATGTATGCTGTAGTACATTAAATGCCCATCATACAACTCAGGTAGACTGCTTCGTAGGAATATGTACACAAACTTAACAAGACCATAGTTTGACATGCATTAGGCTTGGAATAAACTCTTCACTTTAGCATATCTGCTTTTGGTGTTCTAAAACTTATAGTTGATTACATGAAATTAAAAAAATGTCATAAAGATATACATGCATCATCTTCCCCTCATTGTCGTCTCCAAATGTTGGAAATGTTGTTTTGGATGAACAATCGACAAATATTTACTTGACAGTGTCACTAATATGCTGGAAAGTATCCTAAAATATCAGTGTATCTGCAAATATGCCATTCAACTTAAAAAATGACTGACATGACATCTGCATAATTATTATACAGATATTATACATATTCTGTTGCATCCAAATTTGCTATTTTCTAAATTTGGTTTTATTTTTTCCACATAATTAAGTCAGAAGAATGAACCAAGTGCAACATATGCATGTCTGATAATCCAGGCCTAGAACCAAACTGCTTAAATGCATACACCTTACAAAATATCAACCAACTAGACTATTAACCTTTTAGCAGGAGAACAGAGGAAGAGAAAACGTTTCATCCTGTTATCAAAGTTGTATTTTAACATGGAATCAAAATGTTTCCCCTATATGTACAAACAGATTATGCCAAATTTAAAAAACAATAAATCAAATTAAAAACATTAAGTGTTTTATTTAAGAGATCAAGTGCTCACTGTATTCACAATAATAAGAAAGACAAAATATATGAGGTAGCATCCTGTTCTCTGGGATTCACAAGGCACTATACAAAGTCATTAATTTCTGCAATTATACACGTCCTTCACTGGATACAACACAAATGATGTAATACAGAAAATGCAGCTGAAAAGCCATGCAGTGATTTTTTTCTATAATGATGATGTCCTCTCTCTTTCAGACGTGATAGGTTCCTTCCATACCGCAGTTTTGTATGTTGGTATTGGGTATCCCTTTGAAACAGGTGTGTTGTTGGACGGATACGCCAGGATTTTGTCTACACTCCTCTATGAATGTGGTGGGGTCCACAAAAACATCCTCAAAAAGACGCCTCATCAGATTACTTACATATTCTGCAAAATATGATTTAGATTCTGAATAGATTTTTCTTACTGTAACTTATGATCGATGCCACAAGTTTGAAGATAAGAGAAAGCAGTCAACATTATTTTCCATTATAGCCAAATATTACACTGGTTATACATTTGAATACTTTATTTATAACAAAATATCTCATTTTGCTTGGTCTTGCTCTGCTTCTCCTTTAAATGCATGACAGCCAGGGGTAGCCTGAAAAAAGTAAATAAAAGTGCATTTCATTAAAGGCTAAAAAAGGACACGATTTTTTTTATCAATATCAAATTTGAAATAAGAGGCTTTTTGATGACTGAGCCAGCAGATGTCAGAGGATGATTAAATGCTATTAATCCAAATAATAATTACCTGCACAAGCTACCTCCCAATGAAATGGAAAACGTCATTCTTCAGCAAGTGTAGAATGACACAGTGGAAGGCCCCTAATGATGACGTTTGGTTGTCATGAGAATTAGTTTGTTTATTAGTTTTCCACTATCTAGGGCCACTGAACCTGAATCCACAGACAGCCAAAAAGGAAATGGTGTAAGTACCCATTGAATGTTTTCTATTACAAATAGTTTGATTTAATGCTATCCCATGTTATTATTAATTTTACACCCTCCATGTCCTTCTACAATCACTTAATAGATGGACATTTCTGGATACAAACCTAATTGAAACCACTTGCTGAGGTCCCTGGAGACTATGTCAGGATGAGCACACTTGGGGAAGAGCGGATTATCGTGTGTGGACATTCGAAATGTGGTGGACCAGGGACTTGTCCAGTGGCTGTCCAGTAAATGTGTTTTTTGATGCTAGAGGCTCCTTGTTTTTAGCCAATTTTTTTTACCTTTTTGGACAAACCTGACAAGATATAAAAATTTGACAAAATAAAAAAAATATACGAACAACTTTGAATATGTTTAAGATTCAAACAAAATAAAAAACCTACAAATATATTATTACCCTTTTTAGGGTGCCGAATGCCATAGTATTGGGAAACGTTTCATTCCCTCTGACCACCATCCACAGGTACAGAAATGTCTGTCACAATGTAATCCACATTCAAATGGTTTGCCTCCAGAAGATCTGGGCATTTCTTAGCTATTATTTTTCCTTGTTTAAGCTGCTACCAAGCTTGTTGCTCTAGCTTTAAAAAAAAAAAAATACTTTATCATATATGTAACCCAGGTCACAAACAGTCAACAATGGAGGCTTTTAATTTGTAAAAAAAAAGGGTTTAAAAATCTGTGATGTCATCACAATGTAAAGTCTAAGGGGCAAGCGGGAACTTTGGGAGAAACACTACTGTGCATGTTCAGTGGGCCACATACCCTGGAAGCTGGAAACCTTTTTTAGCGTATGCAAGTAATTCTTTTTGGACTGTTCTCATAATACATCCATGGCTAGCATACACTAGTCAGATGCTGGGTGATCCTGTAGGCAGAGGACCTTCTGCTGAATGGTAAAAATGTAACGCAGAAAAAACACAATACAATGTTGTCAAATCAGAACGATAACAGCCTTTATGTTGCTGAAAGCTCATAGATGTGTGTGCAAGAGTCCCTGCTCACTGAAAGCTGCTGAATGACAGAGGAACTCCCGACGGGGTGAGTCGCGGTAGAAACAATAAATGCTGCGCCACAAGGTGCTAGGCTAAGCTAACACGTTTAAGTGACTAGGCCTAGAGTTAAAAACTAAATAGCTCTACAGTGCCATTACCTGACTGTAGAAGAGCTCAACATTCAATTTCTCTTTCTTCAGCTGCATCCCAGTCATCAAAGTTGTCATATTATGGGATTGATGTTCTTTTTCAATCCCACTGACAAATTGCGTATTTTGTATTGAATGATACTCACAGTGGCAAGATGCAGCATTCTTCCAAGTTTTTAAAAAAACTTATTAGTATTATCACATTTGATAAATGAATGGATAACTGCCATGTTCTGTTATACATACCTGAAATGCCCATCGGGAATATTAAGTGTTGGGTTACACAAATGACCGTATATTTTCTCTAAGTCTCTTCTTTACCATAGAATGTTTGTATTTCTGCATTTCATTCCACTGTAAGGCTGTTAAGACCTAGGGTTCAGGGATGTGTGGCTCACCTAAACAGATATACCCAAAATAAATCAAGAATAGCTCCTCAACTATAAAGGTCTATGCTTGCTCTCTATGGGTAGATAAGATAAATGGAAAAATATACATTTTTATCCTTGCCATCAATGTTTCTCGATTACACAGTAGATAACACCATGACAATAATGATTACATGTACAAAGATGCCAATGAATCCATTGACTACAACTGTGCCAAAGTAAAAATAAAATAAAGCATATAGTGCATATAGCATTTACAAAACACAAAGACAAAGCATATAGATTCTACAGAGGTTTTAGTGAGGATAGGAACAGACAGACTTTCCATTTGTCACATTCTGGGTACTTTGGGTGTCCAAGGCTTTTTACATGGAGAGAAATTGGTCACATGATAACAAAACTCTCCTTAATAACTGAGCAACTCCATCCACTGAGGATGTCCATGTTACTGAAAGCTTCAAAAACAACAAGGTGGCCCCAGTGTTCAGATGTTTTGTTTGCTCTTTTACTCTCTGTCTAGTATTCAGTATTGTAGATGACATATCATTGGCCTTCAAGACAACAGCCAATGCTCTCAAGCATTTGTTTTTGGAAGACAGGCACTTTAGCAAAACCTCTATCCTTGGTACTGGACATGTTTAAAGGTTTTAATGTCTTCTTGCCCCAAACAGTTGTCTGTGAACTCCCAGAAACATGATTTAGCTCTATGTGCTTATGTCTTGTGTTTATTTGTATGCCTCAGCAATGTTTTAACGTGACAGTACGTGACCAGCTTGACCTAAATGTTATATTAACTAATACATGTACTATTTAGAGTTGAATTAACTGTGTAAATGTTTTCAGACTTTTGATCAGGACGTTGAATAGAAATTGCTTACATGGATAATTCTGTACTATTTTCAATGAAAACAAAAATACAGTGTGGATACACTATTATTGCTTTTAGGATAAGATAAGAAAAAGTCCAAATATGCGAGACAATGTGGAACTTGGTGGGCAGTATGTAATATACATAGGAGTTAGGGGAGAAAAAAAGCAAAGACACTGGTATAGTCTTAAATCTTAATTCACAACTGCAGAAACAACCCAAATGGGTTATATTTAAGCCAGCATTTTGTTGTGTGTATCTGGCCCAACACTGACAGAATGTAAAGTTAAGCATTGCATTAAGTTACACTGTTACGTTACAGATATTTCCTAAGCTTCGTATAACGTACTTAATTTTGCAGATAGCTCTGAAACCATTGTCGTTTGCACTTTATTACGCCTCTTGTGGCGTTGTGTGGCCAACTTGCAAGCTAACGTTGCCATAACGATGATGAAAGGGGTTTTAATCTGGTCGCCATTAGTAACGTTGAACAGATTCCTACAGCAATTGTAAGACAACATTAAATCTGTCCCCACTAACCAGTGAGCTAGTTTGAAGGTGGGACCTCGTTAATTAGGCCACTGTTATTTTATGAGACGAACCCGTTTCGTGCTTCTTCATCATCTTGATGCCGGGCGGCTGCAGCAGCCTGCGTTGGCGATCGATTTCCTCCTCGTACTCCGTTATTGTACTTTCAAACATCTCGATTATTTCCTCAACGGCCACATTCAACCGTTGATTGACGTACGCTCTCAGTAACTGGAGTGTGGACATTTTGAGGTGACACCTAACCACGGAAGAATACAGAAATCCAATCACTGTGAAAGTGGCCTGTCACCACCCGAACCTTATGTCCTTCTCGAGCGGTACTGCGCATGTGCACCTCTCAACAAAGATGAGAAGGAAGCGAGATGGTTAGTGTCACTGCCGGAACCGTACCGGAAACCCGATTTGTTCACGTGCGAAAAGCTTCAGTGGAAGTCAGAATCAGAATCAGAAATACTTTAATAATCCCAGAAGGAAAATTGCTTTTTGATACAGTTACAATGCTCAATAAAGTTATTGAAAAAAGAATAATAAACAGTACAATATAGAGGGTGTAGAGGTGTAAAGGGAGGGTCAGAATATGGTTGGACCAGGGGCCGGAGCTGCTCCAGGACGAGTCTTTCCAGGGCCTTCATGATGTGGGAGGTCAGTGCCACAGGTCTGTAGTCCTTGGCTCCACTGGGGCGCGGAGTCTTGGAACAGGAACTAGGCAGGAAGTCTTCCACAGCACAGGGACCCTCTGCAGACTCAGGCTCATGCTGAAGAGATGCTACAGTGCTCCACAAAGCTGAGAGGCACAGGCACCGTCAGGTCCTGCGGCCTCACACTACAGTCACACTGTGTTTATAAATGGAAATATCTTTATATATATAAAAAAGGTATTATTTAATAAGGGAAAATTTAATCAATTAATCAATAATGTGGACAGACAGAATTGCACAGTGAAAGCTGGCTCATTCTTTTATAGTCGTTGCATTGTACAGTTACTTCACCATGATAAAGCAAAAAAGTTGTTTATTGCCACTTTAATACACTGCTCAAAAGAAGTAAAGGAATGCTTTGAAAACACCTTAGATCTCAATGAAAAAAATAATCATGCTGGATATCTATACTGATATGGGCTGGGTAATGTGTTAAGAACGAAAGGATGCCACATCGGTTGATGGAAATTAAAATTATCAACCTACAGAGGGCTGGATTCAAAGACACCGTGAAAATCAAA
>JAVQJD010030413.1:0-47105 GCA_036023655.1 Nannoperca australis | reverse complement strand
ATCTATATACATTCAAAAAGAGATGTTTTAACTTGTATAAAGTGTTGCAAAGGTTATAAAGGAGGTAGATGCAGAACTTGTATAAACAGTATATTAAGAGTCTCTATTCTAAAGCTATGGGTGAAATGAGATGATATACAGTAAATATACACTACAGTATATGTATATTAAACATTTTATGTGATTATATGGAACAGGAGCAAGAAATGAGAAATTTTATATTTGAGATTGTTTTTCACTACTTTGATTATGCTGTAAAAATGTCCACGGAACAAGTTGAGTACATTTGAAATAAAGCTTTCAGTAGTAAACACAAGTTCACTTAAATTCAATGCCACAGCTAGCCTGAGCTAAAGCTAAGCCTAAATTAATGTTTTGTTCTTGATTAATTGTCACTCCCTTTTATTTAATTAATTAATTAATACCTACATTTATTTTTAATTTTATTTTTAGTGACTTTAATGGAAAATTCATTCATTTATTGAGTCATTTATTCATTTATTTTTGCTTATGGCAGTTTGGGCCTCCACACTTTTCCACATAATTAGTAGCTAAATCCAATCATGATGGGAAACAAATGGCTAAACTCCAGCTAAAGCTAACTTGCTTAGCAGAGCAGCAGCAACCGCCAGCTTAGCTCAAGTAAAATTCATATCATTTTGGTGTGTTTAAATTGTATATTTAAATGTATTAAAGTTTAATTGTAAGCCTATATATTACATTGATTTCAATAAAAACATGTACAGTAGACGAACAGATAGCAAAACGTAGATATACTTAATTGCTACAATATGTCCCTTTAAGTTAAATGGTATTATCTTTGAATGTGTGTTTTATTTTGGTTTGTAATGTCAAGACCAAAACTGCGTTGGAAATTGTCTCAACCTATTGAGAAAACGAGGATTTAAACTTGTTCCGTGTACATGATCACACAGTTCAGTTGTAGATAAAGCAGGCCTGGGTGTTTCTACGGCTGATGGCTCTCATTGTGCAATCATAGTGTCAAACATATCCCAGTCATTGGACAGTGTGTGTTGTGCTGCTCAGTGTCTTGGCAGAAGATTTTATTTGTGACCAAAGACTGTATATGTGTCTTGTGTTTGTGTGACTCAGCCACTCGTCCTGATGTTGCAGTGCTGGTCATGTTTTGTTTTTGTCTCGGTGGATGTTACGCTCACAGACTGTGATGAAGCGATGCAGTAGATAGCTTTTACCTCGTTGCTCATTCCATGCCTTAACAGAGAAATATCAACATGTCTGTTTATATGACCTCATACCTCCAAACGGTTCTGTTTTATTTCAATAATCTCAGACATAACTATTTGAGGATTACACACATTTTTCTTGTATGTAAAACGTGCTAATTTCCCCCTTTTCATCAATAATAATGATGTGAAATCACATAATACAGGATTGATATGTGCCATAATCCACACCAACACACTGTGAGAGTTTTGTCATAGGCTGCTTCTATACGTTGTCAGTGTTGTATTTATCATTATTTCTTTTGACAAATCAACATTTAAATTGTATTATTGATAAAACACATATGAATCTCCTGTTTCTACCCAATTTAAGACAGTAAGTACATGTTTCTGTGCATTGTTGTCCTGTCCTCTCAAACTAAATCCTCAATCATTTGTCACAATGCAACATATATCTTAAATCCATAAAATACACACCCTACTTATATTAAAGTCTTTATTGGAGTACAAAAACATGTTTAGTCAGAGGGCCATTAAACTGTTAAATCTGACTCCCCTTTAAATGTAACGTGTGTGTCAAATTATGTCTTCTTTGTGCAAAGTTTAAATTTAAATAAATGGATATTGTTTAGAATGTTTCTGTTTTTCTGTCCGTTTCTAAGCATGGAGAAAAGAGTAAGATCTAGTCTGAGTCTCAACACAGCTCAGTGAGACCATTAGTTTAAAGTCAGCGCTAACAGTTTTAATGCAGAGACTGGAGGACAGCAGGTGGTCTAATGGAACTATAAAAGAGACTTCAGGTGAGTCCAAATCCTGCCTGTCTTCATAATCTGATCACGGTATTCATCGCCATTGTGCATTTCTCCACTTTCCAGTGTTAATGCTAACTATAAATACAACTACAACTTCGATCAAAGCTTGTTGTTGTTGGATGGGTTTTTCTTCAACTGTTGCATGATTGAAGACGGCTGTTTGTCTTTGTCACATGTTCAACCTCAACGGGCGCCATCTTGGGAGAAGAGCAGCGTTCTGCAGAGCGACTGAGAGAACGTGTCCTCTGTGCTGAAGCTCTGAGGTGACATAGTTAAAGTATTCACAGTATTTACAGCTGCTTTACTGTTCAGATAAGTCGTCTTATTCTCCAGTAACGCCTGACTGTCTACTGCTGTAATCAAACTCTAAATATAAAACTCGCGCAAGCATTACAAAGAATCACCACATTTATCTGAAGGAATATTCTGCATCAGATACAGTTTCACTTGAATTCTTTGCTGGTTTACTTTGAAATGTTGCTGTTTTATTTGAATCTTTCTCCACAGAAGAAACGTCAAACCTGCAGCCACGCGCAGTGGGAGACAGCAGGGTATGTTTGTTTTGTTCCAAGTAAAACTCTCTCTGTTAGGCTGGGTCGCACCAACGGGCATTTATTCTTAAACGCTCATTTGAAACCTAGTTTTGCTAAACTCTGAACTAATCTTTTATTAAATTCATCCTTGTTGGTGCAATTCAGCCAGGAGAAAGAGCTTCTCATGTACCCACATGGCATTCTTTTGTAAGGGTGTTTAGTTGAGAAGTTTTCATGTTGCCAAGGTCACCCAATGGCCCGTGGGGTTTGTTTGGCGGCCATCTTGAATTGAAAAGAACCAATACAAAGACAAATGAACCCACTTTCTCACATAGTGTTGGAAAGAACCACTTGTTATTACTGAAAACAGGCAAGAAGATACATTTAGGCTAATAACTAATAGTTTTTTTGCAATTGCCAAATTAAACTATTAGTTTATTCTCTTATATCAATTGAAGATTAAAAAATAAATGGACAGCAGCTGAGGGAGAAGATGGTGCCTCTTCCTGTCCTTGGAGGACCACCCTCCAGGTCTCTCTCCCCCTTCGGGTCTTCCATTGCCCACCCAGGGAGCCGTCCTCCATGGAGGGTGATTCTCCAAGGTTCCAGTGACTCAGCAGCGGGCTGGATCAAACCTGGCCTCACAAGCTGACGCACCGTTGTGTCTTCGAGACCAGACCTTTACCCAACACGCCACCTCACCACCTTCGCGCTTTTATCGTTTCACTTTGGATGTTGGTCTTCAAAAATCACCACTCCTCATAAGGATCGAATCCACGATCTCAGCACTGCAGAGAACTGTTCTTACACGTTGAGCTACTGAATCTGATGCGTTTAGATTGTTTATTCTTGACTTTGACTCAGAAAAAAGTCAACAATCTTCATAAGGATTGAACCCACAACCAGGCAGTCTACTAACACACTGAACTATTCGATCTGACAGACACATAACGTTACCTAGGGGGTGTGTTTCTTTCTTTTGAGTGTTGGAATTCAAAGTTAAACGATGCTCATAAGCGTCGAACCTCCACCCTCAGAAACACCAGTTATTCTTTCTGCGCACTGAGCCGTCAGAGGAACCGGCGCCCCGACGTCTGGTAGAGGGCTTGACTTGAGTGAGGATTGAGCCCGATCAAAAGAATTCTGCGGCAGAGTAAGTGATTCAACTACCAACGTTATAGATAACCTGGGATTTAACCGCATATTTTCATGAAATACTTTTACTGGTGACAAACAGAGGAACCAGGAAGAATTAAGGTTAACGAACAAAAAAAACAACTTAACACAGTATACGACCAATACGCAGTTTATTTGATTATTATCAGACACGTCCATTTTGTCTACATCAGGTTTCCTTCAATGTCAGTGCATTTCATAGGTCAGCAAGACAAGCAGTAGAATTCAAAAGACTTTCGACTTCCATCAACATCAAGCACTGAAAATAAGAAAACACACACACACACACACACAAAACAATAATTAACTGGTGAGAATGCTGTGCTCCTTAGCTGGAAGATGCACAGAAAATCTGCATAAGGCACCAAGACGTGAAAGGAGGGAATACCTTAGCACTGGCAGGGTGGGTCTCCTCTTTCTGTAGAGAAGAGGAACCATGAGAATGTGAGGCTTGAATTTAGTTAAGGGGGGAAAACAAAGGGTTTATCACATATACGTTACATTATAGTAGATTGGAATAACTTTCCAAGGGAAAAAAACACCACAAACACTGATGGACCGGGAAATTGTAAAGTCTCTATACAAAAAGTGTCTCTAAAAATAAGAGCAATTAAACTGCAACATAGCAGATGAACACGCTTTCAAAGAAAATATTTATTTGAATTACAAAACAAGCAAATTTGGTTAAACGCTTTTACAGCAAACACTTATAAATGTAGGTAGTGCAGCCACAGGAGTAGTATACGGCAATCAATGTGAACGGAGAAGACTTTGCTATCATGCATGTAGGACTGCAAAACCACTGGACTAAAAAAGACGTGAGCAGTGGGGGTGTAATCTTTAGATTCGTTCACGTGATTCAATCAGTTGTCATTTGATTATTTAAGTGTCAGCTAGTCTACGACATGCCATTCCAGCAGTGTGACTTAGTAAATACATCAATTTCAATATAGTGTCCAACAATTCAATAAATTAGACTTTGGAGAAAAACTGCATGACTTCATATCAATTAGTATATCTAAAGGTACACAACTAACCTGCTATGAACCAAATTAAGGCGATACTATCACTAATGAAATTGCAGTGAACATAATAAGCCATACCTGGTTAAAAGGGTCGTCCCAGCAGTTTCCTCGTCACTACTAAGCACATGAAAACAATAGTTTAAAGTCTTCTGTGGCTCTAGAGGAGCTCCGTCAAGTCTGACACAATGACCCCAATGATGTCATAGTGATGTCATATGGACGGCTATCTCCTCTGGGGCTCAGAGACTTAAAACGTACAACTGAAAGTGCGCATTACAAACTGGTGAGCGAGTGTGGGACACTACAGCGCTGCATTATGGAAAGTGTAGGTTCCAGTATTATTCTGCCACTTAACCCACACTAGGATCTGAAGGTATGGATATCTTTGTCTCTGCTATTCAGACTTTTACGTCCAGCGACTGTATGATGGTGCAACACTGAATTGTTGGGGTGCCCCTTTAAACGAATAAGTCCACACTTTGGGAATTCCACTTCACTTTGTTGCTGCACAGTGGGGACAGTGCTAGACTATTGCTATCACATTAATGTGGTAACCCAAGGAGGTCACTGCTCCCGGCCAAGAAACAGTCCAGCACATAACATCCTGGTAAAACCACAACATGCCGATTTTACTATTTGGATTTTGTACGGATGAAACAAATGAGACGTAACGCTTTAATTAGATGCTGTTCCAATCTTTATGCTGAGCTTCTTAGATATAAAGATGTATTTTCATTCTACTTTTTTTCTGTAACTACAGGTCAGGATATTGTGTGCATGTACATTTCTTCAGGGACAGCAGGAAGACTGCCTTCGTTTTATGTGTTTATGGTTTAAAGCTCTGAAAGCTTATTTTCTCAATCAACAACTTATGAGCGAGAGCTTCCTAACAACAAGTCTGCCAAAGTTAGAACACATACGCTAACTTTGCACTGGAGATTTCTCTTTCCTTTGTACTCTCCCTGCAGGTTTGAAGTGGGCATGACTTAATAAAACAAACTGTGAGGTCACATTCTTCAGTGCACCAATCAGGAGGAAGCAACACTTGAATCAAAATCTCAGATCTCAGTTGGGTTGTTTGGTTATAGTCAATCCAATGTGATGGAACCACACGCAGAGTTGTTGACTCAGAAGTTAGCAATTAAAAATGTTTAGTTTTTTTACTTCATTGTTGCTTACTTAGTCAGGAATATGTAATGTTGTAGAGAAACACTGTGAGTTGAAGCCACGTTTCCAGGTGCTTTAACATAGATGAAGATCATGTACAGCATTATTACATTCCAGGACACTAAATCCAATTTACAACAGATTCACAGCATTACAGTTATCAGGCAGTATTCCAGTACTTTAAGTTTTTGTTATGTTGGATGTCTTATTTTAGGAAGAAACTCCTTGAAAGTCACTTCACCTTAGTGTGAGGCTATAGCTTAAAAAAAGCAGAAGAAGCAAAGAACCATTATCCAGGTTGATCTGCAGAACCCAAACTTCATCATTCATCAGACTATCCTTAAGGCTGTGTAAATGGGGTACCATTATCTGTACACAAATATGTTTTCATTGACAATGGATTATATAAAAAAAAGAAAAACGGATCAGCTGTACAAAAGCTTGTACTTGGAGACTTTGTGAACGTCATGAGCGAGACTCGAGAACACCTTCAGCCATGCTGTCTCTCTGTCCTTCTCCTCGTGTTGCATTCATCTGTACGTCAGTGCAGGTCATGCTTTCATAATCGCCAACCACACACACACACAAACACACACACTCCTGAATCTACAATATCAACATCCAACATACAGACAGAAGAAACTAGGATTGGATTGCAGAGTTTTTCCAAAGTGGTTTGTGGTAGACCCAGCCTTCACCCTGAGGAGAAGAAGAGACTAGTGTCAAAACATTTTCCTGTAGCCAGTTAGCAAACTTGTTGAAGTCCAATTAAAGACCCATCAGGCAAATTAGAGTTAAAAAGAAAAATATGTGGATGATCACAGAAAACTCCAGTGCCCAGTGTTGTCCATTTAAATAGGTTAGTAGTGCAAGGTGAGGACACTCTGAAACGGAGAAGCTCCAGCAGGAGATTTAACATGTGTCTAGAGGCAGCACAGGTGACTTCTCACAGGCTGCGCTTTGTATGTCCTGCACCGGCTTCCTCATTAGTGTCTTCTGCTGCAGCCTCTTGTACCCCAACCTAATACTATTTGACAAGTTTCTTTGCAAGAAAGCTGTAATAACTGTAATTTATTTTGTCATCAAACCTTCACATCAAAGAACGCAGAAGCCACAATCCCATTGTGGTCAACCTGCTCACCTCTCTGTCAAAGTATCTGGTCCTCCAAGCCGTTTCAGTCTCAGCGCGGTGCCTCTCCTCTGTCCTCTGTCTCTCCTCAAGAAGCCTCTTGTGCTCTGTGGCTTTTTCGATATCCTTCTCCCGTAAGGACTCGGTCACATGCTGCCACAGGCGCCTGCAAAAGCAGTGAAATACACAAAACACTGGTGAGAAAGACACATTTTAAAATAATAAACAACCGTGCACAAAGAAATCACTATTCTGACCTGGATTCCGTTGGTCCCTGCTTCTCAATGGGCCGAACGCTCTTCCTCGTAACAGGCAGCTTGGTGACGTCGACCACCCTCGTCTCTCCGCTGGTGTAGCTGAACTCCAACACGCCGTTCCACTCTCCCTGCACACGACACACCACGGCATTGGTGGTGTTGTGCTTCACCTCTGCGGTTACCCTACATGGTGGCAGGACATTGAAATAAATACCACATTTAAGATTGTTTACAAGTTCAAGTAGAGAAAAAGGAAAAGTAGAGAAATTGTGTGAATGCTTTTCAGTTTCCAGAATTATTTCTCAGGAGGTCTCTAAATGTTAATAAAAGATTAATAAATACCAGCATATGTTGGTATTTATTAATCTTACAGAGACATTTATCATCCCAACAGAAGGAGCAACAATAACATTAAACATCGACTCACTTGTGTAATTTGCCGCCGTAAAACGGTTTAGTCTGGAAGGTGATGACTGCAGAGTAGCCCGACTTTGCGCAGCCGATGTTGACTTTGCCGCCTAGTTCCACCCAGGGAACAGTGAGGATGGAGCGTGCATACGCACAAGGCAGCGTGAAAGTGTACTCTTCATCGTGCTCCAGCAAAGACAGACAACCTGGGAAATAACATTTATAATTAATTTACTCATTACAGACCTCTGTGGAAGGAGACGCTTTATTTGTGTTGCTGATTCTGGCCATTAAGGTCATAAGTTCATAAAAACCTTCAACATTCACTTAAAATCCTAAAAATATGTTTGTTTCTCTTTTCGTGTTGCAAGAAGTTAAGTAAGAATGAGATTAATGGTAAAATAATGAGAACGTCTGACATCAAAAGGTCAGCCGGCCTTTGCTACCTAAAGGTAAGGTTGTTGCACTGTATTGGAAACACACGAGGACGCACATGCACCAGTTAAAGCCGGTTTCACAGCTGGTGATGACAAACGCGCAGCAATGACAAAGACTGCAAGCAAGTTTACGTGCATGACTTAAAACCTTCAAAGCAAATTGTCTCTGAAGGAAGCAAAAGCACGTATGAACACAAAGTGCTGCATGTTGTAGAACTTTTGTTTGCATCTTAAAGTAGGATGAAGAGCAGTGGGGGGGCACCTTGCCTCTTTGTACTGGCTCGAAAGTCAAATGATTTGATTCCTGTCCTACCAGAAGACAGAAACAGAAAGCAGGCTTACCTTCCCCTATCATGGAAACTCCAATCGACATTCCCATGAACTTGCTCTTGGTCCACACATGTGTGTTCACACAAATCCCCCTCTCCTGGCATTCAGCGTAGAAGCCAGACACAGGGGGGTGGTGGGACACCTGCTCCGCCACAAAGCGCACTTGGTAGGGTTCCTGGGAGGCGGCTGGGTCGGGGCTTCCCTGTGAGGGCTCCTTGGAGGCCTCTGGTCTCCTGGGGACCTTCCAGGAGCAGTGGAAGGTCTCACCGATGATGGGGTTGTAGGGCTTCTTGGCGATGGCACCCTTGCGGCCCTCGTGGAAGGAGGTGAGGTAGTACTCCACAAACCGGACCATGCGGTCCTCTGGGCTGCTGCCATCGGTGATGTTCACAAAGAGGTCCGGGTGTGACATGAAGTCGGCGTACATCTCCAGCAGAGAGCGCTTCTCTAGGATGAAGGTGGGGAGGACCACCTGGGAAGACAGTCCAGAGTTTATTCATAATAACTCACTAAGACAGCCTCTGTCTTTTACATCTGGGGCAGTATCACATTATTTACCATCAGTAAATCGTGCAAGTGACCATGTGATGCACTCTGGACATGACCCCAGAGTCAGTGTCTACCAGATCTCCATCTGAGGTAAGCCAACTGAACCTCGAAAACTGCGATAAGTCAGAAACCCAAGAGGAGGATATCCAAATACTAGAACAGACATGGAAGATAGAATGTCTGTCGAGGACGCGTTTTTAAGTGTGTGTCTCCAGGAGTAGTAATTACAAGGCAACAAGTGCTTACTTTGGTCTGAAAGAGCCGACAAGGACTCCTGATCTAAGACAGGACCAGTTATTCAGGGCCACTGCAAACTTCCTCCACTCAGACTCTACACGTTTCCAAGTCTTCATTTTGACCTACAACATACCACTCTACAGTGAGGATGTTTTAGTGTTTTGCTGAAGCATATCTTTGTTCAACTTCTCACTGTAGATTTATATTCCAAGTACGTTAAACCAATATGAGCATGGTGACTTTAACTCTGTTGAACTGATCCAATACCTCCTGGGATTTCACAGGAAGCGGTCGTGTGTGTAATATAAGTAAAATGATTTAAATTGACAGTAAAAACTAATTAAAAGCTTTACCACTAATAAGTTCCTTAAATGAATGAAGAACAAAGAAATAAAATGTTATTCAGTATAGTACAGTCAGACTGTGGTACTGTTGATCTGAAATTACTGCCAGAATCCTCACAACCATCTTCTGGTAACACTGAAAACCTTATCAAACACCTAGAAGGACAAAGTGTGTGAAGTGGTGGTGGGGGTGTTTTGCTGCTTGGCAGCACATGGAACTCGACCTACCCGCGTGAGGTCCATGCCCAGCTTCAGCTGGGACAGCAGGTGTAGAATGACGCTGCGCTCCTCTTCCACAGCACCCAGGTCCTCCTCCTTGTCTGTGAAGCAGTCCTCCGCCTCATCCTCCGCATCTATGTCTTCCTGTTCCTGACAGAGGGGGAGTGAGGGGGGGTGTGATTCGTTCAACTACCTGCTCGACTCCACTGGTTGAAAGTAAGTGAATGTTTATGTTGTGGGAAACCGCATAGTCGCTCAAGCAATTTGTTGAAAACTGGTTTATGGCTGAATTAGAAATAATTACTGGGGAAAAAAACCAACAGGTTGGTATATCTTAGCTGCTTCCTGGGGGAGAGTGGGTGTCCTTCCCTTGGTCTTACCCCAGAGAAGCTGCAGGACTCAGGGCTGCTGAGCTCTAGATGGCTCCCCTCCAGCTGGCCCTCCCCCGTCGTGAAGCTGCCCAGGGAGCTGCTGCCGTTCTTCAGGATGTCAGGCAGCTTGGGCTCCAGCCACTCAATGGTGGGCCCTGCCATGGACGGGGAGTGCACAACGGCAAGTTCAGAGGTGCTCATGGAACAATCCCCCCCTCCCTTCCAAGTCCCCCTGACACTCGCAGCTTCACACACACACAGCTCTACACTTGGCCCACGATTTGATTCACAACCACCTGGCTGCTGACTGGACAGATTGCTATTCCTTGGGCAGCTGCCTTAGTCCAAAAGAGTGTGACCCGAACCCCCGACGAGACGAGTATCAGGATACTATGGCCCCGCCGACAGGAAAAATCCCTGTCCTCTGATTGGCTAAAGGCTCTCGGTATGGCGTATCCATGTTTGTTTAGAGGTGGGTCGTGCTCATTCAAATTCACCTTGTGCATCGTCGGACACCTTAATCTGATTGGCTGCTGCAATGAGTCTGGCCTAATGAAATATACATTGAGTAATACGATCTGCTGTGAAAAAGTGGGACATCATAGCTAGACGTGTTTTCCCATTTCAAATCATCGTGAATAGAAGGGGTTTAGAAGTTAGACTTCACTGCTGGTCCCCTCTAAAACTGCACTGTACTGTTTTTCAATATGAAGCCCGTCTAGTGCTGCATTCTGTGCCGCTAATGGATATTTTAACCATCTGAGATCTAATTACCTTCGAGACAGGTGGTAAGAATAGGTACGGTTCCCTATCAATAATGCAAAATAATTCCACTGTCCGGCAAGCTGTTAGATTGGATATAGGCACCTTGTCTTTTTATCCTCGACAGTTATGTTAGATATTAGCCTGCAAGTATACAAAGAAAGGAACCAACTATCACCATATATGCACCAAACACCCCCCCTCCACTGACCTCCCAGGGAGCCTCTCAGCCTGGCCACCTGCTGCAGGTGCAGGATGTGCAGGCACTCGTTGAGGCAGTTCATGGTGGCCATGGAAGTGGCCTTGAGCATCAGCAGATCCTGGTCTAGAGGGGAGAGGCCGGGGGCTGCAGGCAGGCCCTCGATGCTCTGGATCAGGTCTCTGTGCTGGCCCTGGGCCTGGCTCATCATCTGGATGTGGATCATTTAGTTATTTGGGGCAAAACATATTTTGGTACAATTGCCCAGTCTTTCTGGACTCTAATAAACTTTGTTTTATTTGTACATGTATGCACAACAGTGTGTTGTTAGACAATAATACTGTATAAAGAGAAACACCTCCTACTTCAACACAGGGCAGCATCACTAAAACAAAACATTACATTTTCACATTGTAAGATAAGACGGGGTCTTTATTCATAGCACGGCTCAAAAACAGAATCAGATCTCTTAACCTAACTGCCATGTTCTGATTAAAAATCCATAGAGAACGAAATGCATGATTGATCCAACTGACGTTAAAGGGGAAACACAACAGCACCCTCTTGTGGACTATCTGCATCACTCAAATGAGTCAAGATGAAAGTTCACAACGAACCAAATCTAAATCAACAAAAGCCCTTCTATGCAGCGAGTCTTAAATATTTCACATTTACCGCTGTGTGTCTTGTAGGAACATACTGCTGCTTGTACTTCTAACACACGTTTCATTGTTGCAGGCACGTGGCTTTAATGTTAAAACATTAATGAAACACAGCCTTGCCTTATTTTTTTAAAATCTAACAGCTTTTTGATTGAATCAGAGGCAGATGTTTCTTGATTTCTCTTGTAACCCACATTTCTGCCAAACAGCAGACTAGAAACTTGGCAGAATGTTCTTAATTTAATTTGCTTGTGTCCATCTTGGCCCCAGCTGCATGCACACTTTAATGAGGATGTGTGATGATGTCAGCTAAAACTTGCACTCTAGTGTTCCAATGAAGCCCTTTCTTAATCTCACCTGAAAGACCACTTAAATCAATATTTTTCACACTTTATAAGCTGTCCTGCAGGAATAGATTCTGAGTAAAATACACGGTCCTATCAACAACATGTGTGAGTCAGCTGAACGTGCTACCAGCGTGTCTCTGGCTTGCTGTACCTCTCTGGCATCCATCAAGTGGTCTGGCAGCAGGGACCTCTTGCTGGAGTAAAGTGACGAGCCCTTGTTGGCCTGCGACCAGCCGAATAAGGGGTTGGGGTTTTGGCTGGGCCGGCGCAGGGACATGGGCGAGCTGCCGCTGCCTTGAGACGCCATGGAATAGCTCCGGGACTTGGGAGGGGGATTACTCTGTGCAACGCAAAATGCTAGCTATTAGAATATAATTCACCAAGTTTATTTCTACGGTCAATTTCTCTAGGTTCTTATTACAAGAAAGGAGGCTTAACGTGTTTCCATTTACAAATGTCACAGTTACAATTACACTGCATACATCTGCCATGAAATGCATTGCGTCAACTTCAAATAAAATGTACAACTTTGAAATATGTCTCCTGATTATTTCCAACCACGGCTGTAAAGGGAGCCATCGGGAGTTCTGTGTTTGTAGTTCTCATGTATCTTAAGACCACCATTAAAAGAGAATGTTGGCAGCATAGCAGACTGTACAGATCAATACTACTGATTACTGTGCTTCCACACACACACAGTTACACCTCATACCTTTTACATAAACATTTCCCAGCTCTACACTGGTCACCAAAATCTTTGTATTAACTGACATTCAGTGTAGATACAGTACATAAGAATACAGTACATACTTCCCTCTACTGTGCATATATGATCTTTGCATATTGGAGTGAGGTGTGAGTGATCCTTGTAAACATCGTGTATCAATATGTGCTCACATGCCCGCCAGCTTACCTTCCCCATGGCCTCCGTGTGGTGCTGTGTGCAGATCTGCAGTCTGCTCACCCAGTGCTGCCTCTCTTTGGCATCAGTGGCTGAGAGACGCGCACGAAAGAAAAACAAGAAAGCAAAAGCGTGTTACGGTTACTCCAGGATGATCTTACTCAGCATCGATTCCTGTGCGCTCCGGCCTCACCGGCAGCAGATAATGGGAAACATCCAGATCAATATTGGATGAACCTGATGGATGGTAATGACAGTAGGCCCAGTGGTAAAACATGGAGCTGACAAGCAATAAAAAGCTCAGAGAGGAGCACACGGACATACTGCAAAGGGCTAAAACAACAAGCTAACATGATCCACTGTGGATGACAGATGACCAGAGGAATCAAAACTACCTTACTGTTAAACATAAATGTCAAGAGGTCAATGTGTATTTAGGTACCCACCCCTGAGCTTGTACTGCTCCCCACTGATGGCGTTTACAGTGAAGGTGTGCGAGTCCTCATCGCTGGGGGAGATCACGGCCCCTGCCAGGGGAAGCATGCCACGGGGCTTCTGGGGCCGCGACTGCTCATTGACAAAGTACTCCAGCAAGCCCGCCTCATTGTTTAAGACAAAGAACCTAAAAGAAATGTCAAAAACAGCCACCATGATGTCCGACTTCCCTACAAACCACCACGGCATTACTCAGATCGGATTAGACTGGATTACAACAATGAACTTTGGCTGAAGGTGTCTGGTGAATTCTGATGAGACTTCCTTGTTCTTACCACTGACTGGGACCCCATACATTATGGGGCTGGCATTATATTAAGCACCGGTATTTAAACGCACCTGTATTGCCACCCTGTTACAAGGTTGGTGTATTTCATCAAGTAGCCATCAATATTCTCCATGTGGTCACTGGTATGAGTAGCAAGCAAAAGGAGACAAAGAACACTTGTTAACAATATTGGACTGAGTACACAGCCATAAACACACAGATCAATCATCAGCACTGCCCGCTGACAGACTTCCTTTAAGGGAGTGTTATTAACTGTTGCCTGTCTGATTAGATAACACATTTTATCATACACTTAAGAACAAATCGGTCAGCTATTACAAAAACAGAACAATATATAACTGTTATGCTGGCGGTGATTTGTTGGCTAGGTAAACAAAACACGGCTTAAATCAGTGAACTAGCTTAAATGTCAGTGCGTTGGCAGGACAAACAGCCACCCACCTATACTGCCAGCTTTTGGCACTCGCTCTGCCCGAGCTTGGGGTTTTGATCTGGGGAAATACATCCAGCTTTCCTTCGTTTTCCGTGATTCGTATAGCCGTTGTTTCCCCTTGCATAGTCACGAGTAACGAAACCTCCTTCAGACGCTCACACAGCTTGCTAGCGTTGAGCTAACCCGTAAAGCTAGCAGAGTCGCCACAGATGTGATTTAGTTATAAGACAAAGTGAAGCTGTCGGTTCATCGCTTATCGAAACGCACCACACCCCCAACATGCGCCGGACTGTTAGCTGCTTACGTTAAATAACAGATGATAAAACATTGTCTATGCTGTTGTACGGGGAGTAGCAAGGTAGCTCGTGCCTGCTAGCTCGCCTGATATTTACTGGTTTGGCAGGAAAACAGTCACGTGACTGGTGACAAGCGCAGACTTCCGTGTTGGATTCATAATAGAAATGTAAAAAAGAAAACACATTAACATCAGACAAATGAAACCACAAAACCTTCTTTCCTCAATTTAAAATCAAGAAGATAAAAATATATATTTACAGAGAGATAAAAAGGAATGGTACAAATAAAACTAAACCGGAAAATGAGCATTTGTTTAATAATGGGTTAGCGTTAATTTCATTTCATAAGCAAACAAATACACAAATATCCATGTTTTCATAAGTAATAGTGGGAGTAAATGTACCATTACGACTAGACGGCCGAAAATGAGCCTTTATATTAAATTTTGACTGGATCTTTCTTTGAGCAAGCACAAACAATTTTACTGTAAACGTGCTTTTATTGTACTGACAGGATTTAAGATGAATAAAACTAATAAATAAATAAGAAAACAAATAGAAGCTTTAAAGAGAAACATGTTTTACCACTCACATTTGTTTGACGCATTGTAAATTGTCTGGAAATATTTCATTACGTATGTATGTTTGTTTGTTTAGATTATTTGTAGTAAACGTGAGTAAACATACCAATGCTATTGCATTCTTCAATATGAACATTGTTTTGAAAAACACCTTGACCGGAAGTGTCCTGAAATACCCTGTCCGGCTCATACGTCCACGGTCCGGCGTGTCGTCGGTCTGAAGACGGCGTGACTGACTTTCTATATTTCCAGTGATATATTTAATATCAGTGACCGGCAAAACGTTAATATCGTCTGTACACTCCCTGTATCATTCCGCTTTATAAAGTAAAACTGTAAACCGTACAATACGCGTGGACATGTTGAAAGTGTTGACTGTGATACATGTAACGAGATGTTATAGACCCAGTGTGGCTAAGGCAAGAGGTGTAGCCATGAAAAGCGAGGGGGGGTGGATCCGTGGTAGAAACTCATAGGGCGTATGAGGAAGCTGTAACAGCCTGGGGGGAAAGAACAACGGGTTCTTCAGTTCGGCCAAAGACCAGGACCTACCACTTCCAAAATGCCCGGAAAGAAAGTCTGCATCGTCGGATCTGGAAACTGGTACGTTTCCATCTGTTTACTGAGATGCGTCTTCCAGGAAGAAAAAAACGCCTTTGTAGTTTATTCTGGCTTTATGAGGCCAACGCTCCACTGCACCGGGCTGTGTGAATGAGCACACATAGACACATATGTCATTCTTGTAATATAGTTAGACTATTATTTATCACAATAGCAGAAAAAGAAAAACGCCCAGCTGCTGCGGATGTAGCCCGCTTCGTTTGACAGCAGCCCTGCTTTTATTCCAACCTTGAAGGATCCGGCTACATGCTGCAACATGTAGGCTACATGCTTTTGTAGCTCACTTAAAAAAGCCCATTTTAGTCCGATTCTTCTGGCGCCTGAAAGTTGTATGGCTCATGAGTAATAAAGGCCGTGGGATACTTTAAGGAGGTTTTCCTCCCAGTTGACTCAACCTTACCAATGCTTAGTTTGCGACCTGTTCGGAACTGTTTTATATTCCAGTGGTTCTGCCTGGTTTATTACAGTCTTGGCTGGATGGTCGTTTTACACGCTCGTGTCCTTCACTCCTTACAGGGGCTCCTCGATTGCCAAAATTATCGGGCACAATGTCAAAGCATCCAACAGGTTCGACCCCATGGTGAATATGTGGGTTTATGAAGAAATGATTGATGGGAAGAAGCTAACGGAGATCATTAATACAGAACACGAAAATGTCAAATATCTTCCAGGTCACAAGCTGCCCAGGAATGTGGTAAGTGTTCAATGTAGTTGTAATAAGCAGCATTACCATCTTGTCTCAACAGGCGATGCAAGTGTCCAAGGAGCCGGGGATCGCACCGCCAACCTTGACTCATATTGACATGTTTTCTAAGAATTGTAGATTATTTAGTTTGTGTTGATTTGTTTTTTCAGTGATCTCAAACAAATATGGTAAATCTCCATCAAGACGTTGGTAGAAAGAGTAAAAGCTTATTTCTAATTACTTAAATTTTATTTTAATTAAATCTGGCATCATATTTTTGGGACATTTCATTTTTGTCAGCGTTATGGATATTTAATACCTGCATCTGTGTGTTATAATAATAATAATTATTATTATTTTAAATAATCTGATGGGGTACTGATACATAATAAATTGAACCCGCTCCCCAAAAATGGGCAATTCACTGATAAAGACACGTAAACTCGGCCCTGTTTGTAGACATGTTGGATGGACTCTGTGATCTGACACTGGACTAACTTTGTTGTTGATGCCTCACTACTGTAGGTCGCTGTTCCAGACATCACAGAAGCCGTGAAAGGAGCAAAGATCCTTGTCTTTGTAATCCCGCACCAGTTCATCAGCAAACTCTGCGATCAGATGAAACCTCACATCGCGGAGGGAACCATCGGGATATCCCTCATCAAAGTAAGATCCTGTCATTGTTCTTTGTGTTAGATTTCCACACAACAAAAAGGGGAAACCAGGGAAACATTCAGTCAGCTGACCTTGCTTCATATTTGTCTGCGGCCACAATATCACGGGACATCGTAGTCACCAGCCTGTCTAGGTTACAGCACTAAGTAAAGCACCAAAACTCTCCCAGCATTTTTATTATTATTATTATTATTATTGTTGTCCTCCAGGGTATTGATGAGGGACCAGATGGACTAAAGCTCATCTCAGACATCATCAGAGAGAAACTAGAGATTGAGGTCAGCGTCCTAATGGGGGCCAACATCGCCAGCGAGGTGGCAGATGAGAAGTTCTGTGAAACCACCATCGGTTAGACACATTGTTTTTATTATTGTCGTCAATGTTTCCAAGTTATTTAAAATCACACAGTGACAAGAATGCAGCGATACTTCCCTGTTTTATGAGTACTTATTTATGTTTATGTTACAGGGGCAAAAGTGGAGGCAAACGGACATATCTTCAAGGAGCTGCTTCAGACTCCCAACTTCCGCATCACTGTCGTCCAGGAGAGTGATACAGTGGAGCTGTGTGGAGCTCTAAAGGTAAAGACGTATGGTGAATATTAAGTAGCCACTCCTTGCAAATCTTCTCACGATGTGTTAATGGAAAGCAAAATGTTGCATGCCAGAATATTGTAGCAGTAGGTGCTGGATTCTGCGACGGCCTCGGTTTTGGCGACAACACCAAGGCGGCGGTGATCAGGCTGGGTCTGATGGAAATGATCGGCTTCGCCAAGATGTTCCGCAAAGGCCAAGTGAGCTCCACCACCTTTCTGGAAAGCTGTGGCGTGGCCGACCTCATCACCACCTGCTACGGGGGACGGAACCGCAAAGTGGCAGAAGCCTTTGTCAAAACGTCCAAGGTGAGTCTTTGGACTTTTTGGATGGTACCTATTACAGCGTGAACTCCAGGAACAAAAGAAACACAAACATGTAAATGAATACCTTGAAATAGTTACAACAATATTTTGTCCTGAATTCAGAATATTTGAAATGGTGAGTTTAGTTGCATCAGCTGTTTTGAATATATAAATGTAGAGGTCATGCATTAAATGTGTGATATGTTGCATAGTATATGTCTGCTCTTTACTGACTACATGCTGAAGGGCTAAAGCCAGAACTCTGGAGCCAAACATCTAAAACTGGGCATGCTACTTTAACAACAATATGAGGAAATAAGACAATGTGATGAGAAAATGAAGGAATACAGAATATGTCGCCAGACAACATGAAAACCACTTCGGTGTCGTTGTCTCCAGTCTATCGCTGAGCTGGAGGCAGAAATGCTCAACGGCCAGAAGCTGCAGGGTCCACAGACCTCAGCGGAGGTCTACAAGCTCCTACAGAAGAGGGACATCGTCAACAAGTGAGTCCACATACTGCTATAGGCTTTTTGACTGTCAGATGTTTGAAAACCACATGAATCGTAGAAACACCTTTCGCTATAATGCAGTGTAGTACGTTAAAATACAGTTACACTGTACGCAGCCATGGCTCCGTCACACAAGTGTTCACTGTAGTTACATGATGATGTATGTGCGTAATTATTCTCTCCTTAGTTTGGTCACATCTGTGCTTATAATTAAGCCCAAAAAGCCCAAGATGAGGAGGCAATAAAGTTTATTAGAATAAGGTGAAGCAACCTTTTTGTTACTTATGTAGAGTATAATGACATTATGTAATACCCAGCGTAACGTTTCCCACCTTCACCCTCAGCAGAGGTGTAATCAGTAAAAAATGCAGTAAAATGAAAAAGATTGCCACATTGTGTAGTTGCAGAGTCAGAGCCTTTCTGTCCTTTATCTGCGACCCTTTCACTGGCAGCTTCCTCTGACAAACAGCCTATACAACTGAGTGTGAATGTCTGTTTTCTTCTATAGGTTTCCCCTGTTTTCTGCAGTCTACCAGATCTGCTTTGAGGGCAAAGAAGTGAAAGAGTTCATTACCTGTCTGCAGAACCACCCAGAGCACATGTGAAGGCCCCTGGCTGCAAACATGTTCACTGCTGCACCTTCAATAGCAACTTACTACCACTAAAGGGCGAAAGAGATCCATCAGCTGGAAACGCACAATGCAACAAAGCAAATACAACCAAGACATGTTTCTTAGATATAATAGCAGTTTTTTATTGATTATGCTCTACCTTTGTGATATGCTCTGTAAAAGTAATTTGGCCCTTGTGCAGGGAAGTTTAAAATTATTAAATTATGCTTAATACTTTTTATAAAGCTCCTTCCAAGGCTCCTTTTTAATTTTATATGGGGGTACATAAACACATTTACTTTTTACAGAATAAAAACTACAGATGTTTTTGTTTTTTTTCCCAATAAAATGAATTCATAAGAAACTGTCTTTTCATTTCTGCAGAACAAAAATCAGTCAAGGAAGCTATGACGCTAAACTTGAATGTTTTGTCACCGTTCACATGAGAGAATTGTTTATGGAGATGCATCATCATGGAGATCTTCATCAACTAAAACAGACAACACAGAGCTAAGAATTCTGCTCGTTCAGTATTCACACTTTGTCCTTTTTGCTCCACATGCAAAATATTGTTTATCCACATGTAGTAAGTCCAATTCTGTGTCTACGTCTGAATCTTTCTTCACGGCGTCGCTCTGCTTGATACTTTAAGTACATTTTAGGAAGATATGGAAACAAACAAAACAAGTCAAATTAAGACTTAAAGTCTAATAGCTCCATTTGATTTCCTTATGTTCTGAATGCATTAACCTCTCATTTTCCTAACAACAATAAAGACAATAACAAAGTTTAAATCAGTGATTGGCTTCATTGATTCCTGCTGTTGCATGAGACTCAACTCGCCACAAACAGTAACAACAGGGCTAATGCTAGCAGCTATCTGAGGAACACCAGCATGCTCACAATGAAAATGCTAACTTATAAGTATCATTTATTTTACCATGTTACCCATCTAGCTAATTACATACAGAGTACAGTGGAGGCTGACGTAGTAGTAGAACGTAGTTTTTAAGAATTGGTCTGACACAAATGAAACGTTTGACCTGATGATGGCAGGAGAGAGATAGAGAAAAAGTCAAGAGTAACATCTCTTTGTGTTACTGTGAACCATAACCAGTTCAATCTAAGATGCAATATCTTTCTCCTCTCTTCAGGTCAGTCTTTCTCCATCTGTCCATTGGTGGGTACGTTTCCATGCTATCTCCCCCTGCAGGCTGACAGGCCTCCATGGCTGTCCAGATCCCAGGACATCAAAGGGCTCACTGGGTGATGGAAGAGGCACCAGTTATAGGGGGGCCACAGGGGGCCACAAGGAGCTTCAACAGGTTCCCATGGGAGACTCGCAGGTTGATGTCCTCTTCGGCGGGCTGGCTCTTCTCATCTCCTAACAGCAACTGTCATCGATGGGTTTTGAGCGAGAGCTGAGACCCTTGTGGTGGTTTGACACCAGCCCAGATCCTCTGTTTCAAAGGGAAGGCCCACCTTCATATGAGACCCAAGTTTGAAAGAGGAGCTTAATCACCACGGTAACTTGTCTGTTGGTACCCCTGACCCCACACACTAACACACACACACACACACACACACACTGTCCTCTCGTAATAGGCCCTTTGGACAGCGGAGGATAATAGCATCACAGCATGGATTCAGGTCAGTGTCTTTGATGTACACACTCTGCTTCACTACCTCTTAGGGCACATTTAGAGTTGAACTTTGTCTTTAAAGCTGCACTAGAGAGAATGTATCTGTTACAAAAGTGGGACTACAATAGAGAACAGCATCTGATTAGCACAAAATCACAGTTTGCTTTACACTAAAGTGACAACTAAATGTAGCAAAGACTGGAAGCTAGCTCTGTCCAAAGTGAAGAAGAACCTTTTCACACATCTAAAGCTGAATGATTAAAACGTATCTCTTTTGTTTAACTTGTATGGAAAGAGAAATGCAAAAACAACAATTTGTGGTTTTAGGCAGACTTATGTCTTGGCGTTAAATTACACAGTGGTGACTTTCTACAGAAGAAACAGTCACCGTGAAGCTGTTGACAGTTTAGTC
The DNA here is from genome assembly GCA_036023655.1 of Nannoperca australis. Classification (NCBI taxonomy): domain Eukaryota; kingdom Metazoa; phylum Chordata; class Actinopteri; order Centrarchiformes; family Percichthyidae; genus Nannoperca; species Nannoperca australis. The sequence continues at coordinate 25,884 of JAVQJD010030413.1, read as the reverse complement.
TTCCAGAGAAACTGGAAGATATGTTGTTGTTGACTTTTAAATGTACTTTCATTGTCTGAGCACCACAAACAAAATCCCATTTGCCACTGTTGCAATGAGGTGGAGGCAGATATCTTAAAGCTGCTCTGATCCATATTTTTATATTAGCAATGGCTGAAATGATGTGTTTGTGAAAGGGGTCACTCGTCATGACAGCTCTGCAGTTACACTCAGTTTAATGGAGGTTTTTGAACATCCTTCAGCTCATTGTTTTCGTCATCAGTGTGTTTTCAGTTGCATTAGGCTGTATATGCTGCGTAGACTGTATTCAGCAAAGAAAGCTCTGAGAAACCAACTGTACTCCACCTGCAGCAACCAAATAACAAAATTAGGAACTAGCAAGTGAACATGTTGGAGCATTTAGCAGCTAAAGAGCCAGGTATTTCTCTCAGGAGAGCAGGAGAGCAAATATCAGACTTCCATTCACTCAATGGACCGAATCGTGACTCCTAGTGAATGCTAACGTTGCCCTGTATTTACTGGATGTGTAAATAGGCAACTGTTTGCTGTTTGCTGCTCCCAAGTGCAGGTTTATTAAATCCAAAATTAGCTGCTTGGCTCAATACCACTAGTGCAACTTGCACAACTTGAATTCAGGTAAACTACAATTAGATAAGATAATACATTTGTGATTAATGATGCACATAATTTCCATAAAGAACAAAAGACCAACAATCCGCCTGTAAATGTGTTCTACTTATAAGAACGTGCCTAAACTATATTCACTTGGATTTAATCAATTACAAGCTTGTGTTTTCTGGATAATATCTCCCAAAAATACACATTAAGACGCTCCTAAGCACATTCCGCATTCAGTGCGGATGTGATTTATGAGGTGTGATGAGGCTGAGCTATTATTCACAGTCGGCTTATCACACCTGTGTCTCCCATGGATGAATGTCTCAGTTGTGCATCCAAACTTCTCCCCTGAGCACTCCGTTTCATTATTTTTTTAATATGTGGGCCACCCTGGGCCAGACCACATGGTTCACGCCTTTTTTATAGATTTAGATTTATAGCACCCAGAGAGGCTTTGCGTCAGTGTGAAACCTCACACGTAGACTAATAGATAACTCATAATATTACCTACAGGCAAACAAGTCTTGGCAGTTTGGCGCCGTGTTTATTCTATAAGTATTTTAAGCTATCTTCATGTGGATACTCCTGCATTTGTGTGTGTCTGTGTGTGTGTGTGTGTGTGTGTGTGTGTGTGTGTGTGTGTGACACGGAGGGGTGAGAGTCTATCCTACATCCACAGCTAATTACAGGCCACTGATCTCGTCAGCTGTCACCGCCACACTCTTTTTACATGTCAATGACAGCCAAATGGGACCTCATATCCTTCCTCCAGATCACACAATGCTCTCATTGAAAACACAAGAGATGGAGAGAAAACCAAAAGAGAGAAAGCGAAGGATGCCACTCCTTGTCCCAGCTGGCGCTGGCTCAATGGCAGAGGGCACAGAGTCTTCGTAAAATAACAGCCACTCCTTCTCCTCTCCTCAAATCCCCCCATCCTCATCCTTCACCCCTGCCTGGTCGTCTTCATCATCGCCTCGGCCTAATCTGGGCACGTTCATGGGGACGTGCACCCAGACTCTGCCTGCCTGCCTCCTTTTGTTTTTGATCTAAAGAGAGAAAAAGAGAAACAGGAGGGTGCAAGGGGAGCGAGGGTGGAGGCTAAAAGCAGTGGTGGCGGTGGTAGCTCGGGTTTGTGCTGTCTGGGGAGAAGAGGAGGAGAACTTGGCAGGATGCCTGGCTGTGGCACTGCATACAAACACATGGGGAAAACACAAGGCCTATTTGTTTGACTCTCCCATCCTCTTACCTTGGGGGGGGGGTTGTATGAGACAGCCTAAGATATGGTCCGTTCCTCGATTCTGATTCAGAGCAGCCGGGGGAATGGACAGAGACGAGACAAATGGAACGCAGTCCATGTCAGGAAATCATTGTCCATAATTCAATGGAATGAAGTCTGTACAGTAAAGACTTGGCAGGAGGCCCAGCCTTGTTTGCTGCTTGAAAAAGCACTTAGATATAATATAAAATACCATCAGCCATAACGTAAATCTACAAAACAGCATCAGGACAGTAACCACAATTTATCACTACAATATATCCTTGACTAGACAAAGGGCTGGCAAAGTCAAAGCTGGATAATGTCTTTTTCTATTCTGCATTTCATCTTGATTCATCTAAATCCCCTCAGCTTGACCTCCTGTGGACTCAAAAGTAGCTGGCATCAGCACAAACTCCACAATTCCCTCTGATTTGTGGAAGATGAAGCCTTTACCGTATGTACTGCTCGTGCTTTCTGGGGCCGCTGATGTGAAAGGGGACATTGCTGGGCTCCCAGTGCAGCTGCAAATAACAGTGATGTGGCATTCCGACATCGGAAACAAAGCCACTTCCTGCTCCTCGGAAGTATTTGTGTGGGGGATTGGAACCAGCCGGCAAAAAAATGATGACTTCGAAGTCTGATCAGATAGAAACGTGTTTTCCACCATTTGGGTATGCAAATTAGCCCCGAGCCACATTAATATTAGCTCAAGCCGCACCACGCATGAGACTATATCTGCTGACTTCAAAGGGTTTCTTGTCAAACGCGGATGTCAGATTTGTTTTCTTTATAAATTCCCATCTATGTTCTGTCTCGACAGCGTTCCAGCACATGTAGACTTCCGGGACCGTCTGCTGTTTCGATTACTGATGTTTGCTGTATTTTCATTCAAAATGTCCTCCTGATAGGAGACAATGCATGCTGGAGAGCTTTCCGTAAAACAGGTACACACCAAATATCTGTAAGTATGAGCGCTCTGGTGTCTGCAGCTAGCAGGCTAAAGGGATTGTGGTTGAATGAGAAAGCAGACTAACATGTGGAAGAAGATGGGGTGATACAGAAATGGGTATTTATCCATTTATGCATCCGTTTGTGCTTAAGTGCTACCAAGTGTGTGTTTTATGAAAGCCTTATTTGACCTGTAGACCTTTGAATTTTCAATCCAAGTCAATGTCTTACTAAGATGTACACTATATTCACATGTTTGAGCCTTTGACTACGTTAGAATACATGTTTTTAAGGACTGTAGGTGTCATTCAGAGATATTCCCTTATGTCTACATCCCCAGTAAGTTTTGCTTTTTGTCTTGTTTGACTGAAATAAAACTTGAACGCGTCGAACACAAAAATGAAGAAAAACATTCAACACATCGTGTGATTCCTCTTGCCACTTTGCTAGTTCATGAGAGACATGCCAGAGGTAGGTTGCAGGACTCAGCGCATATTATATGTAGGCTATAATGTAATAGTGGCTAGTGGAAGAAAAAGGAAAACCGCCAACCTGCACAATATAGCCATATAAATAAAAAGGATGTCCTTGAAGGAGTGAAGTTCTTCCTGTGAGCGTTGGAATGGTTGCTATGTAAAGGACTGCAGCTCCTCTAGTTGGTGCATGCATACTTTCCTTTTATCCTCTGAACTGCCGCAGAATATACATGGCTTTCCTCTCACCAGTGCTCCACACCAATCGTTTCCTCAGCGGTCCTGCAGGGCTCTGATCTGTGACATGAAAGACTTGGACTGCATGCCTGGAATGGATCCGGATGTGCCCGCAGGTCAAGACGTATGTTTCAAGGATCATTAGCCATTACCTCCCTGCTGCACTCTCAGGGCACAAACACGTGTGCACATCAATGTGCAAGGATTTGACCAACGTGGTTTTACTGTAGCAGCCAACATGCTTGTGCAAATATACCATTAATAGTGACCAGATTAAGGGCCCACAGCTAGCCCTGACAGGTTTCTTCTGATGCCAAAATGATGAGTTAAGCTCCCTGACAAAAAAAAAAAGAGCTAAGGAGAGTAGAAGTGTTTTTCTTTCATCACTTCAAGATAAGAGCATATCGAAGCGAGTGGAGGAGGAAGATATGGGAGACATGATGTGATTTAGGAAAGACAAGATGAGCGCAGTTTTCAAGCTCACGAGACACGATGGTTTTCATGATGATTCAGGTAGCAAACTGCACCTGTCAGCAGGTTTATGACGGCCCTGTAAACGTTTCAACAGGACATTTACAATGTCTTGGGACATAAAATAAAAACTCACTCTTTTTCTTGCAGATAACATTATTTCCTGTGGAAATGGGACGTTTCTGCATGACAAAGTGTGTCATTTGTTGAAATGTTAATCTGGCAATCTTTCAGGGCATGTTTTCTTTTCTATTAGATTAAATTAATACATCATGAGCTTCCAATTAACAAATCAAAGATTCCCATTACCAGATGCTAACTGACAATTACATGGTCAGTCTCCCCATATTATTACCCTTCTCCATCATAACATTTGATGTCAATCAGCATAAAAAAATGCTGCTTTTTATCTGAGTAGCTCCTGACATTTAGGTGTAATTGAAAGCCCGTGGACGGCCTGGATCACGTTCTTTGTTTGGTCTGGCTGTTTGCCTTCCAAACAGCTCAGAAACTGTTTTGAAAAGATTTTTCTGTGCACTTTATGGCATCTTCCATTTTCCAGCTCTTCACAGCCCAAGGTCTTGCAATGCTGTCAGCCCACTCTGTCTCCCTCCGTCTCTGTGAGCGAACAGTGTTGCAATGCAGTGAGTTTAGAGGGGAAGAATGCGACAACAGAATGGAATCATGGGAGAAATGATTGCATTTGAGACCACAAGGAATGCACCAGAGACGGGCTGAAGCGGAGCATTTGTTCACAGTGGTTAGGGATGTCAAACAGTGGACCGCCACTGCTAGCCTATAGCTGCAGGCCTCTGACACCCAGGCAGCAGGCTAGAGACATGAAGTTAAAAGTTTATTTTAAGAAAAAGCACTTTGCAAAAAAGAAAACTAAATACGACATCTGGGGAAGGTTGATTTGACATCTTTGCACCTTGTAGGCTACGAGGATGGGTGGCAGTGAGGAATGCGGCGTGCCAGGGAGAGGCCAATAAAAAGCAGCAGAGTGCTGGTGGCATAAAGAAGTCAACTTGGCAGTAATGATGAGAGTCATGTGCCTCCATTTAAATGAGAAGGCAAGAAAGGAAAGAGAGACAGAGAAGGGGAGGGAGAGAAATACAGGCTGAGCTAAGAGGCTGGGGACTCTGCCAAGCGGAGACACTTGAGGAATGCATCAGCAGCAGCTCTCGCTTTGCAGTAATACCATTACAGTTAGTGCTATCTGAGTCAGGAAAACAGCTCTTCTAGTCTCCTCAGCAAGTGTCATAGCCAGCGTAAACAGGTGACAGGTAACCACACCAAAGAAAGAGCAACATTTGAATCCTAAGAAAGAAACTTGAAGGATAAAAGCATTTTGTTTAATGTGTGTTTACGCCCCCAAAGAAAGCATGCATCCACGTGTCTAGAAATTGTGGCACCTAACTGCATGTCTGTCATCCGAGTGTTTCAGACGCAAGTGAGCGTTGTCCTGTCTTGTCAACGTTTGTGAAGCTGTGTGTGAGAGCGTGAGGCATGTGGTGTAACTCCACCAGCCCTGGCACTTAGTTAATAAACACAGGCCTGTCAACAGCTGCTGATGATGTAATGTGGAGCTCCTCACTCTCCTTATCCTCCCGCCTCACCCCGCCTCCACCACCACCACCTCCCTCCCTTCTATTTACAAGTCGTACTGGGTGTTGCTGCAGACTTCCAGCACTGGCAGCACAGATAGGGTGTTTAAAGAGTGTGTGTTTGTGTGTGGGTTCCCCCTGCAACACTTCCAGGGGAATTTATGACAGCATGTTTTCAGCTGCCGTCAAAGGAAGTTCCACATCATCAGGTTGTCTTCCTAACCAAAACACCTCTGAGAGTCTGGGAACTACAGAGCTGGCTACAAACTTGTTGAGTGGAGCGGATCCGGCCGGCGCAGAGTAAGTTTGGTTTCCTGCTTGTTTGTCTTTTGACATTATGAGAAGCTGGACTGCTTCACCTTGATTCATGGAGAGAAGTGAGCAAACATGAGTGCACAGCATGATGGGAAAGATAGATAGACTTTATTAATCCCCAAGAGGAAATGTCAGTGTTGCAGTAGTAAAAATTTGCAATACAAATGCAACATAACAAGAAAAAATGCAATGAACAAATCAATTTATAAGGCAAATCAGGTAGAAATTAATGCAAATTTAACTGAGTTGGAAAAAGTTATCACTTTGTCAAGTTTGACAGAGTAATGTGTGTGTACAGTTTGAGTAATGGAACAGGAAAATGAGAATAAGATTAGGGAAAGTGATGGAATAGTAATAGAACTACAAATGGGAAAGATAATATGAATATAAGATGGGAAAGAATACACAACAAAGGCTATTTGTTGGAATCAAATAAAGCAACATGTGTTGATGGTTTCCCTGGTAACATTATCAGTGTGGCTACATATGTTTTTGTTTAATGTTACTTCTTTACCAATAGACAAAATAAATGAGCTTTAGAATTGGCCTGTATGAAACATTACAAAAGCTAGCGGGCTGTCCTAGTATCCCTTCACGCCACACACATCAGTGTTAACATACAACATAAGACTATATCAACAAATCATGTTCATCACAATCATTCCTTTATCAGAGAAAACCTAGTTAACTGGTGAAAACGCACTTAATTGTTGCTCTTTAAGGGAGAAAAATGATACCCAGTGAAGCGTTTGTGCTTGTTATTCATATGCTGTTAAGGATATACTGTGGAAGCTGAGAGAAACGCTTTGGAGAGATACACACACAACACACAGCAGCCTTCTCATGAAATCATCGCATGATGCTCACATACCAAAGTGAGAGGGGGGCACAGTTGTGTATTTTCATAACGGTTGGAACATTCCTCTGCCCTCTCTTGGCCTGGTGCGTCACCCCGGAGCCTTTTTGGAGTATATTTTTCTACCTGAACCGCTATCATATGAGCGTTCAGCAGGGGGTCACGCTGCTGGATCAAGCACGCTGGGTTGCAGTGGAGGGTCCCTGGACAGGAAGCTCAGTAGATTTCTTTCCCAGGATGTATATTAAAGCATCCTACGCATCTGGTAGGAAAGGCGGCGGGAACAGCAGGTCTACCCTCATGAAGAGGATGACGACATTGTATTCATTGTTTTTCTTTTTTCTTTCCTTTTTGAACCCCCACATTATATCGCCTGCTAAGTACTGCTGACTAAACAAGATTTAAAGCTGCTCAGACAAGTTCAGGCAGGATCTTTATCATTAACAGTGTCTTGTTTGACGTGATTTTGGTTCTGAGGTAATTTAGGTGTTTGCGTAGTATAACATCTGAGAACCAACCTTTTCAGCCTTCTCAGGCAGGCCTCTGAGTGCTGATTGGATCGAGCATCAGTCATTTTGACAAGCTTTATTGAACAAGTAGGCTAACTCAAATATTGATAATATGCTCTTTAAAGAGACAGCAAGGCTGAGAGGGACATATGCAAATGTAGTCACATTCATCACTAACAAAACAACCAAAACAATCTCAAAGTGGAGAACAGTAAGAAGACAGAACTGGAGCATCTGGTGATGAGTGAAAATTTAAAGCACAGGCAAATCAAAATGCAGAACCAGGTGTCACATATCTGTCTGCTTATTGCAAACCAAATGATTTACACATGCCTCATGGTCCTCCAGCATGTCTCACAGCTGTGTGGCTGTAGAAACATAACGAGGAGCTCCATTTGTTCCAGATTAAATATACAGGATCAAACTCTAACTCCTCCGGCCCCGTTCTCTCCACCTTTAGGCAGAAACATGGTGTTCTTTTTACAAAAATAAGTCGATTGGCAGCAAATTAAAGCTTTACAGATCAAGAATGTGCTGCTTTTCTCTGCTTTACATTATGGTAAATTGGGGTTTTGACTCTTGGTCGGACAAAACAAACAATTTAAAGATGTTAACTTGTGTTGGGAACTTGATTAACTGAAAAATGAATAATGAAAATAATCATTAGTTGCAGCTCTATCCCTGTTTGTCTGCACACAGCCTCAACACCTGTACTTATTCTCATTGTGTTTGAAGGACTTAGGTTGTTTATTCAGTGATGTATAGGCTGTCCTTGAGTTCAGTAATCATGATGACACTGGCAGCACCCGGTTGTGCAGACAAAGCTGTTATTTTCACCTGTGGACATTAATGTGGCTGTTACAAGTCCATACTTCTCCCTAACGACGCGGTTCAAATGCCTGAAAGACTCACAAGCTCATGCAGCGCAGCGTGATCTTAAAAGTGATAAAGATGAACATGTTCTGCCTCGCCTTGATTAAAAATAAAAATAAACTCTCCAACAGGAAAATAGTCGCAGTTTAACAAGCGAGTATAGTGTTGATGTGGATCCTCCCTTTCTTGCAGCATCGACATTCATTTTAAACAGACTGTTAAATTGACCTGTTAGCCTTGACGGTAAGCCTCTCATTTTCACACCCATGTGATAAATGCTTAAAAGCTAAACTTGCTCTGATTACCAGGATGGCACTGTGGCAGCAGCCGTGAGCACAGGAAAAGACATGTAGCTTTTTTGCTGCCAGGATAAAAACAACAACAACAACAACAGTGTAAGATATGGCTTATTGTTCCACTATAATTCCATGTTAGGCTGGTTGTGCCAAGTGTGCAGGGGCAGGATCAGACAGGCTGGCCAGCAGAGGGACTCAAAACATCCGATCAGCAAAGACCATCTGTGCTACTAGAATACAGATGGACTTCTCTCCATCTGCACATTAAAGCCCACATCAGACACTTGCATGCTTCAATTTCCCCCTCAATGAATGGAAAGTAATAGCACCCCCAATGTCCCCCCCTCCCACTTTCACCCCGTTTAGCAGGCACATTAAAAGCGAGACTCAAACGTATAATCTTCCCCGTCATTCATTCTTCTTCCAGGACATGGCAATCCGGGTGAATCATTCAGAAGAAAAACAGAAGAGAGAACTGGGCTCTGTACCGTGAGGGATGCCTCTGTGCTGACCCCGTTTCAGTCGCCCCCCCCCCCCATTCAAGGCAGGCACAGGGCATGCAGATAAAATGAATTGGTTCCTGGGGCAAAGGGGGTGCACCAATCAATGTCCAATCCCTCCCCCACCATCCATTTTCAGGCCATGGCACTCCCTGGCATTGGGGCGGTGGGGCATTGATCAAAGAGGTCCTAGTCCCTATTTGGCCAAGAGGCTTTTCTTTCTGAGACCTCTATGTTTTCAAAAGGTTTGTAATAGATGTCAGCGCTAATTGAAAACTCATGCAAAATGGACGTCTGGAATCCCCTTCTCTTAAGTCTTTGGCTCTTCCTCCTTCATTCTTCTCCTCCAGATGGCCATTTAAATATTTGCTCCGATTTATCTGCCCCATCATTTATCGTATAGTTCAGCGTATAACCCATGACTAAATCAATTCACAATGAGAAAAGCAAATGCAGTAAATTCTCTTTATTGCAAATTCCACTGCAATCCTTCTTCAATGAAAGGTTTTGTTTCATGAGAAAGGGGCAAAGTTCAAGCCACACACTTCACCCACTTGATGTCTCTGTTTGAACTTACCGTGACAAAGATTTCTTACTTGTGCGACTCTTTGCACTGTGTGAAATGAGAATATGCGTGGGTGAATGCCTGACTGTATTGGGTACAAAGGGCAGGGTTGTCACACAGAGTGCGGCCTCTAACACTTTGGAGTCAAAAGCCAGAGGGTGGAGCAACAGTGTTCCTCAGCAGACCTTTACTGTATATACAGGATTATTACGTCTACAGCCTTAGAAAAAATAAGATAAGTGCCCCAGTAAAAGGCTGGTGATTGCAATAAATGCACAGCTGCCTAATTCTTCTTAGCGTACAAAGGAACAGTATCAAATCTAAGCCATGACAATCCATATTCATGGACAATCTGGGCTTATTATCACCATTTATTCACAAGGCTCACGGTCTGTTCTCAGTGCAGCGATCTCTCAATGGGTTTAAGTGTTATCATTAGGCTGTTATCCCCTCACATTATCCCTGTTGTAGTTTGGAGCTGTCTGGGGCTCTGTGACCTCAGCTGGGTCCTCCCTTGTTCCTGGAGCAGATGTTAAAAAAGAGAGCCCCCCCCCCCACACTCACACACAAGTCCCACCTAAAACAACCTCCCCATTCGGGTTGCACACACACATAGACACACTATTCCACCGCACCTCCTCCCTTCACCCTGGCATCTAATTAGGCCTACAGCACAAAGACTCCCAGATGTCAGCGTCCTCCTGGCCTCCTTTGATTATATCCTTTCCACCCCACTGGCTGGCTTGTCGACTGGCTTGTCGACTGGCTGGATGGCCGGCTGGGGGCCGTGTGGGCTGTAGGCGTCGACGCGTGTCGCTCTGCGTAGGTCAACACGAACCAGTTTAACATATCAGTAATTGCTTTTGGTGTAAATCACAGGGAATCTGGAGGGAGGGAAGACAGAGGGAACTTGCAGAGAGGAGCTTAAAGTCAAAAACATTTAAATGTGTCACTTTGAAAAATGTGGTTAATTTATTCACAGGACAAAGTCACATCTTTTGAAGAAAGAAGTGGCATTACTTTGATCTATGGATCCCTAGTTAGTCACCAAACCAGTTCTCGTTAAACCAGTGTGCCGCTACATATTTGAAATAGCATTTGTCACGGCCAACAGTCGCTCAGTGTTTCATTTTCTTTCAAATCAAGCAACCAAGAAACATGATCGATGTGCGGACAATCGGCGGTGCTTTTTTACAAGTGTCCGCTTTCGACAGCCAATCAGATTTACACGCTTGGTCATGGTCACATGGTCTTACCGGTCATTTAATGAATATTTGACTTTTGTTACTGCTACGTAATCAGAAGTCATGATAACAGTGGAACAGCCACAAATTCAGTTCATTGCAGCGGAATCGCCACAGTTAGTTCATCGTGTTAGAGGTTATCTCAGTAGTTCACCAGCCCCGCCAGTGTACACCACCGTTTGACCAAGTGTCACTTGAAGAGCACCCAGTTTATTATCATACAGCACAGGCCTCAGTCTTGACCTCGTGACTGTTTCTTCATCTGAGGATGTTAACAAGGCATTTTTTCCATCTGACTTAGGCGTTAAAAAACAGAGTACTGCAAAAAACTGCATTGACACTATTAGACAATTTAAAAGATTTCAGCTATTTGTGTAATGCTCTTTAAACGTCTCAGCAGAATGCACTGACTGATGACAGACAAATTGTCTCTGGCTCTGACTGGCTGGGTGTTGAAGGGTATAGCACAGAGCAGATTTGGAAAGAAGTTTACTGCATTCCAAAAATCATTACTTTTGCATCTGGAAACAGATGAGAAGTGAAGCAGATTGTGAATAACTCCTTCTTTTAATGAAATCAGTCAATTGCTTGAAAGCAACGGACAACAAAAGGACTAAGCATCATTTGGTTTGTTTAACTGTCAAAGGTTGGACTTCCTGTGTTTTATCACCTTCCTTCATCTGAATGCCCCTGATATCTGGCTTTTAATGTGTTTGCTTAATCTTTATCATTTCCTATCCATCCACTACCTCATCCCTTGCACTTTCTATACCCGAAGGAAAATGGTGTCAGTGTTTTCTCTGTCGGGTATGGGCAATCAGGCGCGGTGCTATAATCAATTTTAATCATTTACTCTCAATTTCCTTTAACCTCCTCCGTATCTCTGCATCCAAGGGAAGCCGTGGGCTTTATTTCCTCTCCTAATCTCCAGCGGAAAGAGACCAAAATGAAATGTAATCTAAACATAGACCAGAATATTTCATCTGATGCAATACATTTGCACAATTAGTCATTACAGAGCCAGACTGAGAAACAGGCAGTGGCCTGATGCTTCGGTGTCATTAAAGACACAGCGTTTCACAGAATTTCTCAGAAATGGGGCAGAAGGAGACTGTGTCATGTTAAGAAATAACGTAATGACTGATCCTGCATGCAATCTGATGTGTGTGGATTCATGTCAATACGTTTGGACGTACCTGATTGGCAGTGGATGGAACATGTCATGTTGATGTGTGGGGATGTTTGACATGTGCAGCCATGCTGCTGAAGCGTCAGACAGGGTGTAACAGATATAGCCTGCAGCACATGCAAAAGGGGCTTTGGGATGATGTTTGGCAAGTGTGGTTGCATAAGTGGGTTTGTGAGGCAAGTAAACATTACTGACCTGAAAAAAGGGGGTAAATACAATTCACCCTCATTCTGAACTGAGCCAATAGTGGCATGGGGTTTTCTGACCAGCGGATCTTATGCTGAGGGTGAGGATGAGATGATGTTTTCTATGGTTTAAATGTCATACATGCCACTTTCATGTGAAAAACACCCTTAGATAATCTTAAAATAAAGGTTCACTATCCTGCACTCTTTTAACAGAAGGTTTTCAAGAATGCTACTCTTGTTGCTTGCCAAACGGAAACGTGGTAATGTTTTTAATACGTGCTATGCAGCATGACATCAGTTCGTATGTTTGAAATTAAACAATGAAACCTTGCCTGATTTCTAAGATGTACTTTAACATGTGTATGTAGGCTTTATCTCTATCTTAGTTACGTAGGACACCTCCAAGATGTATCCATGCATACATGCACATGGTACTACAAGTTGTGTTCCACAGACATGGTCTCTGACCCAGAGGCGTCCATTGGCTGACCTTTGACCCTGTCTTCACCAATGAGGAAGTAGTGTGCTTACTCTGTGCACCACAACAGTGAGCCTAAGCCCGGGCTCTTTGTTAAGGAGTAGTATGCGTGAAGTGAAGTGTTTATCTTTTGCTGTGGCCTCAGTCAGGCCAGGTCGGACTGGTTCCCAGCGCTGTTTGGAGAAGCCTAGAACAACAAAAGGGCTCAAGCTTGTGCTTTGGGGTTGGGTCGGAGGGTGGGATGCCTGGGTGACGCCAAGAGCAAGCAGTAGGATCCAGCTGGAGCTTTGTGATCCCAAAGTCCTGTCAGGCCTAACGAAAGGTCCACACTTCCGCTCATGTACTGGCTTGAATTTCAAGAGAAGGTGCTGGAATAGAAACTGAAAGAAAGAAGAAGACAGCTGCTGTGACCATGTCTGAAACTGCTGCCTCTGTTGCTCTTGACTTGGACTCTGATCTCATGTAAAAGGTGAAAGCCCTTCTCACAGTGGAAACATGACCTGCCGGACATGAGGCATTCTTTGTTGACTTTCTCCCTCTCCTTCTGTCCTCCACTCCTCCCCTTTTCCCTTCCTCCAGGGCTTCCCAGGTGTGTGCATCGCTGCAGGGCAGAGTGGCCATGAACAGACACCTGGAGACGAGAGAGCAGTTAAAGAGATTGTCTCTGGACAGCGGCCTGCTGGTAAGTCAACCCCCAACACTCGCGTTGCTGGATTTGATGATCCATTGCTGCACTATAGACTTGTTTGGGGATCAGTTCTTAGATACAATTCTTGTAACATGGATACTATCTGAAAGAAGTCTATGTATGCTGTCGTTGCTTTGGCTTGTTTGGACTTTATTTCCCACAGATCATTTGTTGGTGACTTATTATTTCTTTGTTGAAAGTTTTGCAGGTGGTGCCCTTTTGTCTTTTTACACATAGTGGCTAACACTGCCCATGCTAACTGTCCACTCTGTTTTGTTCATTCCATCTGCTGGGAATACAAAATGCTTTCCTTTCTGTGTTTAGGCTAATATTTCCCAGGAAAGGTCCACTTGAGGAGGGTGTTTAGAACAGAAATATGATGTAAAACTAAAAATGCCATGGACGCTCTGAGGTTGAAGCATTAGACTAAAATGAAAGTGCACACGTGTGAAGCTGCAGAGAGAAATAAACAGCTTTCACTGTGGCTGCCGGGCGACTGACAGGCTTATCTCTATGCCGTGCAGTTCTTGTGAATCACAGGAGTGGAAACTGGTTTTGGCTCAGGGTTAACTGAAGGTGAATCTGCTCGCTTGAATGTCAAGTGTAGCCATGTAGTGGCTGCTGTGTTGTGTCTGCATGGTGGGGAAAAAGCTTAAGTCCAAGTGCATAATACATCAAGAGTCTTAAAATAGCACTTTGATATAGGAAATGCTGAAGCCATCAAGGACACATTGTTACAGATTAAAGGGTCTATAAAATCATTAAGTAATTTACAGTTAGAATCTGCATTTCCGGGGGAATGTAGTTGTTTATGATGGACTTCCTTGTTGACTATGAGGCTTTAATGAAGCCGAAACTGTCAGCATGCTTTATTGACTTGACCTGTCTGCCTTTATGACTTGCTGCTGACCCATCTTAACCCACCGCTGACATGTAGGAGAGCCTTAGTGCTTAAAGGTACAGATCTTTCATAGTTCCTGGATATATTTCTATCCTGTCTATCCGTTAGTTTGAATACGCATAAACACATCTAACATTCACAAAGCGATGCTCAGATATTCAGGTTTCATCCAGAAGTCCACGATCATTCCTTGAAAAATGTAGGAAATCTCTGATTAGATTGACGTAACACAGAAACATCAAGAAACTAAATCATACATTTCCATCTCAAAATTGCTTGTGTGATCCACACAACATCAAAAATCTATAAGTGTAAAAAAATGTAATCTTGATGTTGACTTTTCCTTTGAATCGACACATAACGTCTGTCAATGATTTAAAGTGCGACATGAGAGTGAATCCATAAGGAGACACACTGGAATGCTCTTGGTGAGACAAGACACTGCAGTCTGCTTAATTTATAATTCATCCACAGCTTTGTGAATGTGTAACTTCCATGTGACGGACGGTTATGTGGGGATGCAGTTTGTGCTGTTTCTTATCCGACGACTGGGTGCCACATAAAGGCTTTCCAAACATCATTAATAGTTATTGGTTGATATGAGATTTACTGTGGCTTTAATTGCTTTAATTAGATACACGGCGACCTGATTTACTGTGAGACTGAAAGTAGGTCATATTTGTGATATGGGTTTATGATTCAACATGCTCACATTTGTCCACTCAACTATCCATGCATGCATTTTTTCCCCCTTTTTTCATTTTCCTACTTTTCTCCTTTCCCCCCTCTTGCACTCATTCGACTTCATCCCTCTTGTCTTCTTGTAATTTTCACTCATTTCCTGACTTGCTTTGTCTTACTTTATCGTTTTCCTCTTTCTATCCCCACTTTTTCCTTCCTTACTGATTTATTCTCACTCTGGGCGGCAGGAGCATAATGGTGCTGGGTTGTTTTAATAGTGGGACATGAGGAAGCCCGAAGCGTTTGGTAAAGGGCCAGCATAGATCTGGTGGTGGCAGCCATGAAAAGTGCAAGCTGCTTTTCATTGGTGCAGCTAATTTGGAGTTGAAGAAGTTTGTTACCACGTTTGACTCAAGTTAGAGGCTTAATATACGCATGCTGGTGTTAGTAAAGGAAGGAAATTGGTATATGCTCTGCAGACCATAAAAGAGATTTTTTGTCATAACTCTTGATTTGAAGTAATTCTTCATCAAAAGAAGCATTTATTCGGTTGCTGACTCAAAGACACAAACATCATCAGCTGAACCCCCGTGGATGTGTCATTTAAAGACAAACAAGTTGTTGATTAGTGATTATACATGCTACAGTTTCTGCGGTCAAATGAGCCTTTGTTCTGCCACAGGTCACTTAGTTTGAGGCCACTGAGTTTGACTCTGAACTCAAACCTGGGTCTTTATCCTTCCAGTGCTTATGGGGGACATGATGTCTCTGGCCCGCGTGGCCCTGGCACAGATAAGCCTACTAAGGCCTGTAAACACTCCTTTTCCTGGGAGGATATGAGTCTCCGATACATTTATTTTTTCAGGCATCTGAGAAAACACAAGAGGCTGTTTCTGACATTCCGTCAGATGACAGGCAGGAGCTTTCATGTTCTGGTTTCCCCCCTGTGTCACCTGTGAACCAACAACTTTGGGCCGGTTGTTTGAATTTACATAACGCAGAGGCACGTCTGCTCACAATGCACTTTACATAACACGGTGTACAACCTGGACAGATGACCCTATGTGGTCCAGAGTGCTGCTCACTCAGTTTTGTCACAAGGTTGTCATCTGATTAGTGGAAGATTGCACTCGTGTTTCATTCAGAAAGTGGTTGGCCTTGTTTTGTTACTTTCACACATTGTAGACATTTCCATGTGTTTCATGGCCTGTTAGGATAATGAATGAGAGAGATTTTCCACTTGGGATGCCCCCTGAGAGATTGTCAGTTCATCCTATCACACAAAGCTTGAGACAAAATACCATATGTCAGCTGAGGATCAGGTAAAATATTAATGTCTGCTCTGCTTTGGATGGATTACATGACCTGGCTTCATACAAAGCTTCTATCAATCGTCTACGGGTACTTTGGTGAACATTGGGCTTGGATGTCAGTCATTACCATTACCTCACACATGCATAATGCATTGGGCCAGCATATGTTTCCTCAATGTATGCAGGCTAGGTTTAAGGGAATATTCCTGGCTGTTTGCTCCAAGTCTGCTCAAAGCTCCAGGCTTCATTCAAATATGTAACTGACTGTTTGTCTTGCATGTTTGGGTGTGTTTAATGTATCTGGTGTGTGTGTATTTGTGTGTGTGGCACTACAACACATTTGTCAGCATTATCAGCATCTTATTGATGCATTTCATTACAGTGCTCGGCTCCTGTAACAAGGAAAAGGTTGTAGGTAGTAGGACCATCTAATCTGGATGAGGTTATGCAGCTCAGGCATGGCCCAGAGTAGCAGCAGATACAGCAGTGCTCACAACTAACTGGGGCACCATTTGCATTACATAACTGCTGTGTTGCTGGGTTGATTCCGTGGCTCTATTTATTTTTATCATTTGATGCCCGCCTACGCATGAAACTCTCTTCGTCATGCAGGGACGCGCACGGTAAGCCCGATGGCCGTGGACGGTCTGTGAGCTGTTGCTAGCTGCTGCCAGCCAGCTATAACTAGGTCACACAGACGCTCTGTCAGGGGTCTGTCCTATACAGTAGAGGCTATCGCAGGTAAACATTGATAAACATGTTTTATAAACTGAAAAACAGAAATCTTCAGGATTGAGTAGGGTAATATACCAAAGTATCATATGTGGGGCAAAATAATCAGAATTACTCTCTTATTCAGCTGCTAAGGGTGCATGTGAATACATCATGGAATCTGTAGAATGAGTTTACCGCTTGACAGTCCAAATTTGGGCAACAGAGCGGAAGCTGGGAAGAGCTGAGGTGGAACAAGCAAGTAGCAACCGCCGTCAGGGTTTCAAAGTGTGAGGAGTTATTTCGTGGGCACCTCTGGTTTTTCAAAGTAAAGGTCCCGTTATTTTCTCCATAGAAAATGTTAGATGACTGACAGTTGGAGCACTTCCATGTTTGGATGAACATAAAACTCTCCTGGCTGAATTATCAATACAAACGATGAACAACTGTGTTCAAAAATATCTGGTTCTTTCATAACTAAAGTTGAAGGTAAATGAAGGCATTTACAGGTCACCAGCATATCTTAGTGTGAAGGCATGGAGGTTTATCAATAGGTGCATATCTGTCCTAGCTGCTGTTTAGACTTTGTTCTAGTTTCTTTCATGACTTTGGTGATAGCATCCCGCCTCCATCACAGTCAATATAGACGTGGTTGGTGTGGTTCAGCACTTAACATAAACAGTGTCGGTAGTAGGAATGCAGAGAAAAGGACTTGCATAGCGCGTGGAGCTCTGCTCATTCTCACACCTATGTGCACCTGGCAACGACTGTCACATTGTGGTTTTTGGAAAGTTGCTAAGTTTGGCACAACACAGACGTCCCTCATCCAGCCTGAGATGAAAGAGCCTTCTAAACTGGCTAAGCAGCATGTCTGAAGTAGTGTGTAATCACTGGGCAATTCTGCATTGGCTTCAGCATGCAGACTTGGTGAATGCCGGCTGGGATGAATATGATGGGTGTCCTGTCGCATAACCAGACCAAACTGGATGCTCATCATTGCGGAAAACACACCTCTCCTTATCTTTGTCTCGGTCTATGTCTGCAGCAATTAAAAACTAAATGTCTCATTTCCATCAAACAAAAGAGCCACGTGTGCTTCTATCTAAAATGTGGTGTTTAATGCATTTCTTCAATACTCATAAAGCCAAGGATGCCTTCATCTGCGAGAGCATGTCCTTGTTTTCTCTTCCATTCCCTGCCAACATTTATAATGTGTGCAGCAGTGCAATCATGCTCAGAGATAATTGATAACAAAAGGCCAAACTGAAAACACTCTGCAGGGGAGGGTTAATAATCAAGTGCTTCACATTACTGATTAAACGCTTGCTGCATAGTTGTGAGTTGTATTGAATAAACAGCATGTGGTAGTGCTTTCCTGTTTATCTCCAAAGTATTTGGGTTTAGCTAAATCCCCCTGGCTTTTGTCAAGCCTCCTCCTCGTATAAAGTCTTTTACGTGCTGATTTGCTGCCATGCTGTTATATCAGGCTACAACTTGTTTCCCTGGCCTACTCGCCACTGGCAAAAGTGAGACAATAAAATTGTCCCAGAAACAAGCCCCCAAACAGACAAATTAGTTTGGTTTATGCTAAATTTAAGTGCAAATGAATTAGATGGTAAGCCAGCATGGAGTCCGCTTGGCACGATTGGATTTCCTCCTTCTTCTCCCCCCACAGCCCATTTCAGCTGGTTGTTACAATGCAGGATGGAGACATAAAACTAAGCAGGGGAGCAAGCTCTGTAGCTGGATGGGAAGAAATGCTCAGTCTAATCTGATTGGCTCCCACAACGTCAGGCCGACAAATGGAGAGGTTTGATATTATTACTGAGCAGCTCAAACTAATTGAGTGTAATTATACAGTAGAAATCCACCGACAATGCCGTCCTCAATGTGGGCCCCGTTCTCACGCCATGTGTCTTACAGGATGTCAAGCTCAGGGGACGAGTGCGCCCTCAGTGTGTCAGCTTGATTGTTGAGTAACCGGTGTAACGTGTGGTTCTGAGGCCGATGCTGATTGGGCGATTTGGGTGGGAGCCAGTCACATTAAAAGATTTAGATCCGTCTTGGAGCAGCCGCCTCCACTCTCTCAGTCTCTCACACTTCATCTTGAGTGTTTAAATCAAATTTCTCAGCAGGGGTGTTCCAGCCTCTGGCCGCGTCTCCAGCGGCCCCCTCAATGTGCAGGTGACATACCACACATACCTGGGCTCACCGTGTGGGTATCCACGGGGCCGCAGGGTGTGGGAACCCAGCAAACTCTGGCACACTGGAGAGGCAGAAGAGGTGACAATTTTTCCTCTTGTCTCCTGGGAACCGTCTCCTTTCTTTTGAGCCCGATGAGGAGCGATTACAACGTTGGCTTTTCCCTAGACTCCAGTCTGAAACCCAATGGCTTCCCCCATATCCAACCACACGCTGTGGATAAGACTAAGCGGCCTCCATCCGCTTGTAAAATTGGTTTAATAATTGTTGAGGCTGTTTTGATATGAGCCACTCGTCTGTTTTTCCAGCCTCCAATTAATGAGATTTGGCAGTCCTCTGTTAATACCTAGCTTGTGTTTTTATTAGGGCAATTATATAATATTTTATGGCTCTTGGCAGCATGTGTAGTGAAGTTAAATGCTTCTCTCATTTTCTTCATCACAAGACAAAGAAGGTGAAGCGGAGTCGTTTGCACAACATGATGTCAGAAAATTTGTTTACTGGCATTTTGCAGTGATTTGAGTGGAGTTTTGGAATTTATTTCAGGTGAGTAGAGCAACAGATTAGCACATCTAGCTCTGGGTGATAATGAGCCAAGCATTCCAACTGACCTGCTTATTCTCAGCTTAGCATGTGAACCATCTTCTCTGCCTGCCAATGACGTACTGATGTGTGCTAATCTCTGAGCCATGTCACAAGTTGCGTGTACTTTACATGCCTCAGTGGTGATCCTTGGATGTTGGGTTGGTTGGTAGGTTGACATTGTACACTGTTATCTTCAGAGACTAAGGGTTTATCTCTTGTCACTCAATCAAGGACACTTTAACAATCAGTCTGCAAATAAAAGAGGACATTTTCGAGTCTGTTTCAACCAAATGAAGGCTTTTTACTTTGTAGTGAGAAGGACACTGAGTTTCTGCTCTGCCCAGGGCCTTGTGCCAGCTCTTATAATTGGACATCCATTTTCCCTCGTCTAATGAGACCATCCTTTGTTCCCTTTGAGTTGAGGGGCCAACTACGGACTCTCTTCTTCCAATCAAGATCAAAGTTGATACCGGAGCTGCGTGCGGTCGGAGTCACATACGTTGTTCCCCAAACTTTAGCGCTTTGCACCAATCTCTATTCAGCCTGCGGTTTCCCTCAAACGAGCCTGGTGCCAGCAACACAGAGTCCTCTCTCTATCTGCCAGTGGGATCTCCTCACAGGATCCAACTGAACCTTTCACTGCCTCAGGTTTACTCACGTGGAGCTTTATTAAGATAGGAGACTCAGTAGTAGTAGAGTCTAGTATAGTATATCTAGTATATATATATGTATATGGTATATGCTATATAATAAGATGGTTTATGTATAATTTATATTTATAGTCACACAGTTAAGGAATTAATTAGAAAAGTTGATGGTAAACACATGTTTGTATTTCTCTGGGAATAAGGCTGTGATTATGCCAGTTTTATACTAGTTGATAATGATCACATCACACTAAAAAGTGTGATCAGATCAGATGTTTTATATTTTATTATCATATTTTATCTGGTGATGTCTTAAATACTAAGAGAAGAAAGAACAACAAATGACAACAAAATAAAAAGTTAGTGTTTCCCCACACAGGTGGGTTAGGTTAGTCGTTGCATCTTCATTCAGGTCTTCCTCCACAGTCAAGTTACCATCCAAATTGTAACCAAATTTCATGAAAATAGGTAAAAATAACATGCACATTTAGGGGTTCAAAATCTTTTTTGTCCAAGTTGAAAATTCACATAAAAACCAGTGGATGGAAATGCACTAACTGGTACATTGGATTGTGTGTCTGGATTATCAGTCACAACAGCAGCTTTTGACTCATTGACATGGGTTAAGAAAAACACACACCATTGGAAATGAATATTGGAGTGAATATCGAATATTGAGGTTTTTTAACTGTGGCCAGCCAAATCTGTCTCAGCAATACCACACTGACTGCACAGTCAAACAATGGTGGATATCCATGTTCCATAAAGCAGCCAGCATCTGTCCATAAACCAGAGGTCTATGTTTTGCACTGCAGTCTGATTTGAGTTATTTCAGTTCAAGTTCAGTGGTCTCAGACCGTACTGAGGGCTGCTGTCTATGACCACTGTGTACCTGGAAAAGTGACGATCCTTGATTTAAGTGTTTAAAACCGCACAACAAAAACATGGAAACATGTTGGCCCCGTTCTTTAAGCACAGAACCACTGGCCTATCCCATGTGGATATTTGACTTTTACAATACCACAAAATAAAAATGGTGTAGGTCATTTAGTTATTTGAAATTATTAAAGTGATCTGCCTCTGAGTAGGTACACTTCTGTAAACACTGTTTTAGAGGTTAAACAGCCTTCTTTCTCATGAACAAGTAATCCTACTTATTACATGTATAGAAGCACGTTAGTATTTTGTTATTAGCAGGAATCGTGTGTGCCTGTAGTCTTGTCTGCCTTTGTAAGCATGAACAACACTTCTCTCCCACTGAACACACTATTTTTTGTGGGTTCACTGTGTTGAAACAGAGGCTTGTCTAAGCAGAGACCAACCAGAACATGATCCAAACACAGTAGTCAGTGTAGCTTATCCCATGGTGTTAACCCCGTCCACCTGGTGTGGAAGCTCCATCTCGAGGGGTGTTTGTTTATCGTATGCAGATGAGGCACCATCTTTGGATCCAATGCTGGCACTGCAGGTTTGGGTTTGAACAAGGCAAAACTGGCAGACGGCAGCTACAGGATTGGACGTGCAGATTAAGACCCCGGTCTACGGGGAGAGGCAGAGGCTGAGGAGGGGCTGCATCTGTCAGCACCAGGAAGCCCACCTCCTCACCTCGCAGCTGGGGCGGGACAGTCTCCCCCTATGGCCTCCTGGCAGACCGGGTGTGGGTGTGAGACGCAGAAGGTGGTGAGGTGGTGCGTCCTGTCTATTCTTCTGCACAGAGGCCGCCCTGTGATCACATCCTCCTCATCAGGCATCGAGCCAAACCCTCAGCTGGGATCTGAAGGAGCTCTTTCATGTCAGACCAGAGCTAAAAATATGGAGGGACCCGGCTGCTTGTTGGGTTTACTGACCTAGATGTCTGTCTTAATTCTTTCTTCTCTGTTAGACAAATGGCAAAATACTGGGGTGTGCCTACACCTTCCCCTCCACAATCTCATCCAAATGAGGTTTTATTATATATATTCTATAATTATTATTATTAGTTCTATTTCTTTTCCTTTTCTGCAATCATTTGCCACACTTTTGATAGAGCTCCATTTCTGATTTGATACAGGAACACGTGAGGATTTGAATTCTTGCTGAGTGACGCGTCTGTATTTACGTTCATTCAATATTAGCCTTTTCTTACTCTTGAGACTAAAAAACTATGAAAAAGTGGTCTTTATGTGTGGCATGTCAACTCTTTTTGACTTACTCTTACTTTCTGATCCCAGCTCCAGCCCCTGTGTAGGGCTCTGTGTCGGCTGGTGGTCTAGGAAGTGCCGTAACGATCCCAGAAGCACTTCCTGCCCCGGTCCAGGGAAATATTTACATGTTGCTGCATTAGCTCCGACCACTGAGTAAATACATACAGAACCCACTTCAAAACAAACATTTGATGTATGGCTCCACCTAAGTGCTCAGGGCCTCGCTTGCTTGTTTTGATACCGACTGACTGATGACGATGGCGTGAATATGCGTCTGTGTGCTTACATGTGTTGACGTGCATGAACATTTTGGCATGCAAATTAGCTTGTGCTGTTTTTTTTTTTTAACAAATGTTCATGCTCGAGGACACTGTGAGACTCATTGTGGGCAAAAGAAATGCCTTGCAGGGCAATTGCTTCAACCGGTGGGGGCAATACTGGTCTAGCTTGTATGGTGAGCTCCTACCAGGTGTTCACAAAGAGGAGTGGTGCTTCCTCACACCTGTTGACCTCTTTGTTTTTGAAGTCAGAGGTTAGAACTAAAAGGTTGCGGGGTTTGAACCGGGTTTATTCTTTCATACCTTGACACAACTGCTTTGGAATTTCAGTTCCTTGTAATTTGCAAATAGTTTATATCTTGATAAATGATGTAAATTATTTAGTCATTTTGACCTCGGTGAAGTTTTTCAGCCATTCCAAACCACAATAATTTCCCTTAATTTGTTATATTACATTTATATTATTTTACCATTAATCTCATTGAAGCTTTGGCAAATGGATCGTCTCATTTGCTAAGGATGCATTACCAAAATAGTCAGTCATTCCAACCCAGATTCAATTTCCTGGCCATCTCAGACCAAAATCATTATATGGGTATTAGTGTTATGATGCCTTCTCCCTGACAAATGAAGCTTCTCTAAATTGCCAGAGGATGCATTTTTTTTATCTCACTCTTTATTAAATAGACATGTTGCTCATTTAAGTGATAGAATGTCCATTACATCTTCTGTATAGAGTGCAGAGTACAGACTGGTGGCATTAACCTAAATCCCAGCATTCATCTTCAAACCAGAAGTGAAAGCACAGTTTGCTTGCACAATAGATTTCAAAGTGATTTTCTATTTAATAAAAAGGTGTCATGATGAGGCGCCAGCTGCTGTGATGGAAAACCATTAGTCACTTACGGCAATGCATTTGGGGCAGGGCACTGATTTTACACCTGCCTCACCTCGGCTCTCTTCAGACAACCTGACTATGAAGCTACTGTGTCTGATGTCATAAATTCCTGAGCGAGGCTCGCCCAGCCGCTTGCTGACTGATGAGTTTGTAATCTGCGTCTGAGCGGGAGCTCCACCTGCCACTCATCTCCCATCAATCCCAGTGATAGTCACAGGGCATGGGCTCGATCTTCTGGGAGGAAACACAAGGTTTGCTGCTATGCCACATGTGAATCTAGGCTCAACCTGTAGTGGACTGAACATTTGGATGCTACTTTAATGAGGTTCAAAGTTCATTGGAGAAAACCCTACCAAAAGGTCAGCTGCTCTGGGGTATTCGCTCATATCACATGCAGGAGTTTAAGCAATTGTTGTGGAATTGTAGATGTTAGAATTTCTAACCTGTTTTTCCCCCACAAGGCTTTTGTGTGTGCATAATATAAATCCTGTTGCTCATTACGTGAAACTGCCACTGGTTAATTTACTGTAAAGGTAAATGAAAAAGATTTTCCTTGGATGACTTAATGATCAGAAAACGCTCCTAAAGCTTTGTCAAAGTGTCACCAAGTGAGACGCACAGTCTAAATGTAAAATAAAGTGTTTTACTAAGACAAGAATTGCCCTCCCCCATCAAATGGACCATCGTGGCTTCCCAGTGAAAAGTGTATTGACCAGTACAAAGTAGTTGGATCAAGATCCTCTCTATTCCTGCCAGAGCCTACAACTCATACGGCATATTTGATGTCAAACAGAAGCGCTGCGCCCACAGTGAGATGGGAACATTCTCCTGGGGCAAATGTCAAGGAGCCCTTTCATTGGCTGATTGATACTCCTTGTTGTCAGTCAGCTGCATGAATGCACACACATTTTCTCTCATTTTTTGCTGCCAAGTCGGTCTTTACATTGCCTCAGATCTCCCCGAGTGGCAGCAGCAGTAGTAGTCAAGCGGCGAGTGTTTCGGAACTTTGGGGCAGAGTGTGAGTTTTGGACAGAAGCTAGTGGAGATAAAACCAAACATCAAGCTAGTCTCCTGACATGTTAATATTTGATGTCTTTACATGCGTGCACAAATACCAGCCAGTCACACATAAACACACCCTTATGCTCTCCTGGGCAGCAAACCGCAGTAGGTCTTGCCCAGGTGATTTAATCCGACTTGACTCGCTGGTTAAATATTGACAAGAGCTGATGTGGCCTTGCTGAGGAGCGACGAGAGTTCAGACGAGGCACTTCACTGCCAAGGCTGCACGACCGCCTGCTGCATCATCATTGCAATGCACACACACACCGCCGAATGCAAAGTCACACATGCACACAGTGGCAGGCAGCTGCTGAGACTCAGCAAGGCAGCTAGGGCAGAAGTGGGGAACGAAGAGGAAGGAGAGGAAGCCGAGCAGACGAGCAAAGCGGACGCAGGATGAGCCAGTTCTCGGACCACGACGTTCTGTCGGTCTGCGGGAGGATCCAAAACGTTCCCCTGCTAGAGCTGCTGGCGGTGAGTTTTGGTCCATACGTTGCCCCCCCCCCCGGGGCCTCCATGCCTCCCAGCGCTCCATCCGTCGAGGAGGGTATCTGGGGCAGGAGGCAGGCTGTCTGGAGCTAGAAGTAGGTCTGACTGGGTGATAATCAGGCTAACATCCTGCCCTCCAGTCCGCCCTAATCCACAACCACCTACATCGCTACTGCCCCAGACAGGAGGCAGGAATTGCCCAGGGTTAGGGGTGCATGGAAAGTGGGAGGTAGGTTAAAGGGAAGTTAAAATTCATCAGGAAGCAAGTGAAGTACAAGTTTGTATTTTGTGTGTGCATGAAGTATTTCCATTGTGTTTTCATGTGTCTGCTGTGCTGAGTTGCTACAGTTTTGATCATTGATTCATTGTTGCTGGTTCCATCTTTAAAATGTGTTTTGCTTCCCTGTAAATCGAATATCGTCTAGTTTTTGAGTGCTGGTTGGACGAAGCTGGTGCATTTTATAGACTATTAATCAAAAGGCAAATCTAAAAATGAATGTACTATATGTATATATATATATATATATATATAAATATATATATAGTAAATGACATATGTAATCGAGTCCGATTCTTTTTGGACTGGGACAGTGTGTCCATGATTCTCAAGTGAATGGG
>JAVQJD010030412.1:0-15436 GCA_036023655.1 Nannoperca australis | reverse complement strand
TTCATGGAAAACACAAAATTGTTTGGGTGACCCCAAACTTTTGAACGGTAGTGTATATATATATATATATATATATATATATATATATATATATATATGTACTACCTCAGGGTTTGTGCAGCTTTTTAAGAGTAAACTTCATTTCAACTTTACTGAAAGAGTTTCGCTTCTCATTAATGATCGTGTTGATGATGAAACACCAGATCATTATGAAAAAGAGAGCGTATTCAGATGAATGAGTCTTATTCCACGAGAGTAAACTATAGTAAACATCATGACTGAATCTCTGACATCTGTGTGTTTGTGTTGGTCTGGACCCTCCCTGTTTGTATCTTTGTCACGTGCCGATGAGAAAAATCATCAACGAATCCCGTCAGAAACTGGCAGCAGAACAGAGTCATTCATGATTCCTGACATCTAATCTCTTGATGTGTCCTGCCCGCTGTGCGTCTGTGCCTTCCGTTGATGCACACTGCTGTGATGTTTAAGGGATTAGTATTTATTCTAAGCAGAGAGAGAAAACCCCCATATCACGCACACCGAAATGAAAGCCTGATTCACAAACACAAGCTGCCGGCACACATTCATAATTTTTCCTGTGGGTGATCTGTCACATGCCGATCCGTCTCCAAGATCACTCTTTAGGGATTAGTACCCGACATGATTTTAAAGTGCTGCAATGCTTCTGTCCTTTAACTCGTATTTTTAGATGGGGGTTAAGGAGAAATCGCTGACGCTGGAAAATGAAATGAGCTCGAGGCTCGTAGCTGAAGTGACACTCCCTTTCTAGTGGTGCCAGTATTTTAACCCTACAGAACACTTGAGCGCTCAGCATTAGCTAGACTCTCATTAGAGGAGGCAACAGCTGAGACCTTCAACATGGATTTAAAATCTAAAAGGTCTATTTGTGCTTGAATGCATTGGTCTGGTGGAAAAGCATTAGTGCGAACCAGCTGATAGTCCAGCACAGCTTCCATTCATAAAGACAGAGCTTTACATCAGCAGGGTTCGTTGGGGTGTAACTGTCAGAAGCTTCAAGGCTTCACAGGAGAGCCACGTTGGAAACAGTTAAAGGGGCAACGACATTGTGAAGGATGCAATCTCTACAAGAACAAAGTATTACTGCACACAATTTGGTCGTTGTTGCAGGTTTTGATTGATGAAGTAAATGCAGAATTCATTTTCATTTCCAAAAATAGCCCTGTCTGTAGCACAGATGCCCCCGTTATGCAATCTGCAGCTTACATGTATTGCATATCACCATCTTGGTTTGAGGGAAGGAGCTGGACGATGTTTGTTTTCACTCTCTCATTACAAAAGAACTCCACAAGATCTGCTAAAGTATTAATATGATGGTTATAAGAACAGGCCGGGCCTGTGGATGGCAGCAGGACGACCAGATGTCACTGGCAGCCATTACAACAGGATGGGCACTTGAGAAGCCTCCCTTCGCCCCTGCCCCCCCCCCCCCCCCGAAGCACTTCCTGTTGGCTCACTGTGCTGAGGTGCATGCTGGGCAGAAGCCAGCGTTGCTTTGCTGATTCAGACTTTAAATTAAACATCATATCAGCCAGTCGGCGTTGTGGCCGAGAGTTTTGCTGCACTTGAATAGACACAGTGAGTCGGCCTGAAGAAGTGCAATGGTTTCATTGGAGAGTTCAAGTGTCCCATCATGTTCTGAATTCACAACCTGGAACCTGCTATCTCTCTAATAGCATTTGATGAAGTCATTTCTGTGAACATACCTATGATTTACACAGTCAGTAACATTCCTGATCAGGTTCTTAATGATTAAAGAATTAAAAACCGTTGAAGCCAATTTGACATAGTGACCAAACTGTGTAATTACGCCACGTGACGCACACTGGCCCCAAAAGACTGGTGGACTGGAAGGTTGTACAATTCACTATTGGCCGAATCCAGACTTCTTTGTCGTTCATGTGAGTGAGCTTGAGGCGAGCATGTGGGGGGGCGGGGTTAATAGAAACCATAGTGTGAGTGCTGGGCCGCACAATGTTGAAGCTCCGGGTACTTTTATAACCAGGAAGTCGATCTCTTTTGGCTTCACGCGCCGCTGAGCAATTTTGACAGGAATGAATGTGGCCCCGTCTCCAACGCTCTCTTCATACATCCATGACTGGTTCAGACACAGCACTGGTTTGCGCTCGTATTGGCTGATTGGCATCAGCTGTGTGCTTTGTAACAGCCAGTCATATGTATGCAGGTGTACAGTGTGGACATTATAACCTGATACTGATCACTGTTACTCTGCCCACACCTGCTCCCTCCATCACCCCCACCTGCTCCTGATGTGGTTTCATTGTGTTGCTGATTTTTTTAACTCCGTCAAACAACAAAGCCTCTTCCACCAAATATAACTCTATATCCTCATCGTTTGCTCTAAATAGTTGATTCCTTCATTCTCTGACAGAAGTTCAAAATACACTCTTATTTTTAGCTCTGTTTTCTTTTGTGTCCATAAAAAAATGTAGCTTTTAGTGACTTTCTTCCCCAGCTAGTCGCTAATTTTGTGTGTCTGCCTTTTGGTGCTTGGCAGGAAGTGTACAGTGAGTTTATCAGAGCTTTTTTGCTAAAAATAGCCTTCTGGAAACAGGGTTGATGAGAGCAGTGAGTCTGAAACACAGTGAATATGCAGTAAAACCACAAAACAAGAACGTTTGTTCTATCCAATCAAGCAGAAATGAAAGTGAAGGTCTTCTCCACACAAAAACTCACAAACAGGAAGGAAAACTCAGAGGTAACCGACTTGCAAATGATTCTCCTCCCATGCAAATGGCCACGATGGACGTCAGCTGTTTATTTTTGACTAGCAAAGCGGCCACAAGCTGTTGAGAATCTGGTTACGTCTCTGCCCGATCATGCAGAAACTGCTCTCTACAAATTACACACATTTAAAGGATCGGGGATAGAAGCAAATTAGGTTCAGAGGTACAGTTTAATGCCACGAAACTGATATTTATATTAGGTTTTCCTAATCATACGGCCGCGGTGTGAATACATAAAGTAAATAGCTCTTTTTTTAGACCAATCGCTTGTCTTTCTTTGTCAGTGCTGCTGGTAGGATTTAACATGAGCTCCTCCTGGGGGCCAAAGGTCAGGCTTCATGATTCCTCCGTCCTAATTGGCTCCACTTTCCCATTGTTTATTTAAGGCAGTGCGGACCCCTCCCGAGGACCAAATCTAATTAAACCCTCCGGAGTATCACTCTCCTCCCAAAACACTGACCGATGCAGCTTCATATGTAGATTGCCAGTTTACCTTCGGGCACAGCATGTAAAGCTATAGATGAGCTGTCTGAACTCTGGTTTTTTCTCCTCTTCTGAAAACCTTTGAAAATACAAGATAATTAATAATTTGCTGACTTTTGTAAGACTTAATAACCGTTTGCACTTTTCTGTGCATGAACTGTGGCGTCCCTCCTCTCGTCTGTCAAGAGCAGCATCCTGACTGGCAGATGCTGCTTGTTCTGCTTCAGGGAAAAGAGGAAGTGCAAGGCTGCCCTGCTCTAATCAGAGAAGCACAGGCAAAAGGACGAGGATTAATTCAACTCGAGCGTGAGGCTGAGCCCCAATCCAGCATCACCTACTGGGAGGCAAAGTGCAGAACTCAAAGCATCCTGAAAAAACTGCTTATGGTCGGAGAAAATCCCCGACTGCATCCACCTTTAAAACAACGAGAGTGGATACTTTCACAATCTATTATATTTTGTTGAAGGAGGCAGAAGATGAAGTGATTGGCTCAAGGAGCCTACGAGGAGCCAGTTGTCATGGCCACAGACGTCCTCGCACAACATCATGTTACCTCCACCTTTGCTGCTAAGAGAAGTCATTTTTCACCCAGGTCCCCAAAAGGTCGATTGTCAGGGAACATAAACATTGACAGGACGTTTTAAGTGTTTATACAAGTCTCTGACATTTTTCTGGTGAAAGTGAATTTAGTTTAAATTCTGTCCCTCCCCACAGACAGCCTCGGTTCTGGAGGTCTGCTGTCACCTCGGTCTGTTTTTAAAGTGTACTCGTGTGTTCCTGCTGCTCATGAACGGAGCTCTGACAGGCACACATGCTTAAATCCAGAGGGAAGGTCTCTTTGGATGGGTGACTTTTTATTTAAGGCTGGGACGCATTCACTGTGAAAATGTTTCTGCAGCCGTTTGCAACAGTTGAATGCTTGAATAGTTTGGCAACAGCCTTTGAGGCCTGTTTGCCCCCATTTGGTGGGAGTGTTGGGGCTGAAAACCAGTGCATCTGTGACAAAAACCCAACGGAGCAGTGGCTTTCAAAACGCCGCAGAGTGCCAGAAGACCTTTAATGTACACGGAGCATTTGAAATGTTCTTGAAAAACCTTCAGTGAGATATATTTGGAGAGCGCACACATCAGTGCGTCCATTCAGCTACTTAGTGGAGACCAGCACCAATGCTTTGCAACAGCAAGTTTGATCCATCACAGCTAATGTTCAAATGCAACTATGTTGGGAGAATGTCATAGTGTGTTCTCTTACTTCTATCATTGTAGAACCAGCTTCAGTTTTAGAGAGATTAGGGACATGTTGTCCACTCCTTGGTTCTCCAAAGGACAGTTTGAGGGTTCAGACTTGGTTTTATGGTTTCGGTGCTTGTTGAATCATTGCACAGTGTCTGGAATCCCTTTGCTTCATACCTTTCCCACGTTGGAATGGAGAGCTTCTTCTGACAACTTTCTAACTTCCAGAGAAGCGACGTTTCAACAACTTCTTTCTCAAGGCTGTGCCCAGAGTACCCGACTCAGAGTCTGCACTTCAGGCACCGATGCCTTTGTTCATCATCTGTGATATGAAAACATTACTTTTCCACACAGTCAAAGGAATGAAGTGTTCATCATATTTGATGGTGCTGCACACCGTTTGCATAGTCCCTCTCTGTTTCAGTTAGTTTTGTGTTTACGTCATGTTGAGACAATACAGTGTCCAGTAAATGTGTGATGTCTCGAGAGCTTGTCAACTATTAAATCCAATCCTCAACATTTAGGGAGCAGCCCTGCCTCACACACCATCAATCGAGTGCAACACAATGAAGACCTTCAAGGAGAGACTGTCTCAAAGTGTGCAGCTCTATACATGTTTGTCCCATTCACATGTTTTGTCTGACCCGCCTCTATGATTGCAGACTTCCCGTGTAGCCAGAACAGATATAAACAGCTATGGCTGTTAGACTTGGAGGAACATTGCGTACCTAGTCCTCGCAAGTACGGTAAGTACAAAAGTGTGTGTGTGTGCAACGTGAGGTCCATGTTAAGCAGGTGAGTTTTTAGCCTGTAGTCAGGAGCGTCTCTGTTGTTCTAACCAGAGAGAAAAGGTCAGCCCACCGGGGGAAGCCAAACTAGACGGCGATGAGAAGGACTCTGTTTGTTGTGAACTGTTCTTATTTTCCAGCACAGTCACGCAGAAGTGCACCGATAATCAACAGCTGTGAGTCCCTCCACGTTTCAGTCCGAGCGAGTGATGTCTATCTGTGTTGCCGTGATCATCCGGGTTTAAAAGGACAATTCTCTCACAGGGTGACTGAACTGAGATGAATTGAAGTGGGAAGGATGACGGCTTGTCACCAGGCCCATTAATGTTTTAAAACCCGAGAGTTTGAGTGTTTGGAAGCAGTGTGTGTGTGTGTGTGTGTGTGTGTGTGTGTGTGTGTTTGTACTTCAGTGTTCATGTGTATCTGTATGTATGTGTGAAGGGGGGAGGGGGGGTATTCCTCGCCTCTACTACAAATCTACTCATCTTTATCGTATCCAGCTGTTGTTCAATCCGGAGATTTGGCTGACCCACGCATATTTGCCCATTTCTCCCTCCAAGCTGTGATAGTAATGTACTGCCCTGGAAACAAGCCAGCACTCACTCAGTGTGGCGGATAAAAAAAAAAATCACAAATCCCCTCAGAGCTAACAGCTTGGGGATTTTGCCACCCATTTATTATTATTTGAACGTCTCCGGCACCCTGGACGTGTTCTAACAGTTACTTTTAGAACAGATGCTTTATGTGCATCAGCCTGTTGGGACTCAACTCTTTTATGTCCCATAAGATTACTCGTATAGCTTTCATGTATTTTAACTGGATAAAAGCAAGTCATTCTAAATGTGTGTGTGGTTTACTGGTCCTTAAACATGATGGTGCACAGATACATTACAGTGCATAGTTTACACAGAGTGCAGACTGAGTCTGTGTAAAACCAAACTGTAAGATAAACTAAACTAAATGTTAACCTGATGAGGATGCAGTGATACAGTTCACTGGTGTTATCTGCACCATATGCTAATCCATCTAACAGCTGTCGAGACGTTTCACCGTGAACCACTGCGTCAGCCTGCTGGTGGTGCTAGAGTCAGAGAATCGTCTTTTGGGGATCATGAATGTCACTAATTTCATCACAATCCATCCAATAATTGTTGAGATGTCGTGGTGGATCTGCTGATAACCACGCAGAAAGCTTTAGAGTTTGTTCTTTCATGTTGAAGACTAAAATCTACGAACCACTAAACTAAAACTAAACATTTCTGTACTGCTCTTTGAAACATGTCAGAATTTCATTAACATGCACAGAGTTCTGTAAAAGCTGTCTGGTGGTCACCCAGCTGACAGCTGACTTTTATTATGCATGTAAAGTGACTTGAGGGACCAGAGAAGCGCAGCAGAGTCCATAAAGTGCTGTTTGGCCATTTGAAATGAAGTGCAGGAAATAAAAAGCCTCTTTTGGTTCTGCTCATGATTGCAAGACATCACATATTACACACTTCTTTCTATTTTACTTCCAAACCCAGCGTCCTGTTCCAGTCATGCACACGCGTAGTGGACGTGTGTTGGTGGTGAAAACGAACAGGATAATGGGATGTTTCTGTGTGAGTTGTCGCCCCCCGTCCTGCGTTACACTACTCGTTACATGGCGGAGTTGGACGCGTGGCGCGGCTCCAGCTGAGCAGAGAGGATGGAGATGCGGAGGGCGCAGCATCAGCAGAACCGCACAGCATCAACACGCACAACAAGACGAGACGCAGCCACAGTCGACCTCAATTCTTCTAGTAGCGCAATTATCCCCAAAGTCCCCGAGGGGTTCGGCTGTCAGGGAGGGAAATTAACGAAGAAGGAGGGCGAAGTCTGATGTGACAGATGTTGGAAAAGTCTGGTTTCATGTAGACAGAAGAGGAGGAAGAGGAAGAAGAGGAGCAAACTGTCCTGGAGAGAGATGAACAGGCGTTTCTGCTGGAGACGGACGATGATTAACGATGTTAAAGAGGTGGAAGCTCTGCTGCGATGTTTGCTTCTCTGAAAGCTTCAGCTGGTCAGTTTTCTTAAGTCTTTCTCCATTTATGATACTTTTTCTAAAAAACTCAAACAAAACGTTAAAACCCTCAACCTAGTTTTCAGGTGTTCATCAGTTTTACTTTACTGTATCCTGTCTGTAATACTCCAGTTATTCATCACATGAACTGAGTTTCATTTATTCATTTGCTGTTTATCTGTATATCTGCCACTGTGATTTCTATAATATTCCTATAGAGCTTTGTACTGTGTCTATGGCACATAATAACGACTCAATACGGACTTTATGTTATTTGTCTTTTATTATATTTATTATATAAAAATCCTCAAATGTTCCTGCTGCTGCTGCCACTGCGCAGGTTTTTTAATGCTATCATCCCCAAAAAATGGATCATGGGATTACACAAGACTTCAAGGTTCACTCAAATCAGATTTAAGGGGGAACTAACAAACGAAACTTGAATGTAGTGGTTTATCTGGTGTCTGGTGTCTGTCTGAAGCAAAGTTTCCTGCTTGTTCTTTTATTGTTTTGCTGGTTTTGTCCTCCTCTGGATGAGG
Organism: Nannoperca australis; assembly: GCA_036023655.1. Lineage (NCBI taxonomy): Eukaryota > Metazoa > Chordata > Actinopteri > Centrarchiformes > Percichthyidae > Nannoperca > Nannoperca australis. The sequence continues at coordinate 7,567 of JAVQJD010030412.1, read as the reverse complement.
TCGACCATAATGAAGACCTCTTTGACCAAACCATGTCCCTGCAATGAGAAATCCTATTATAAGAATTCCTCCAACACCAGTAGCTTGTGTTGTGTCTGGTACAAGACTGACCTATTTTAACATTTTGTATTAAATCTCTTGAAACACTCTTTTTTAGGAACAGAGAAAAATGTGTCATTAGCACTTTCCCATTCAGCCTCGTTGCTGTGCTGTTTGTTGTTGTTGTTGTTGTTGTTGTTGTTTGTGAAGTTCCACTCTGCCCATGTGAACAGTAATCCTGGGGATAGTTTGTTCCATAAACCTAAAAAAGGACCACAGCAGTCTGTGTTTTAACTGCTTTTCAGCAGGATTACAGTCATCACTAACTGCAGCCTCATTTCCCCCTGGAACAGTGTGAAGCAGTGTGTGTGTGTGTGTGTGTGTGTGTGTGTGTGTTTCCTTTTTAAATCAAGATGTTTCACTCTCACAGCGACTCTGATCAAACCTCTATTCGTCAAATGCGTTATCAAACCTCCAAACTCGGCTCCTCGCGTTCGATTGGATTCTCATCTCACCTGCAGTCTGACATAAGCCAGGATCAGCATTTCAGTGAGGGCGCAGGGGTGAGCTCAGACCTGCAGCAAACTCTGTGTCCTCTCCTGCTGTCATAATGAGGACACACACACATCACATTGGTTGCAATGTGGCTCAGGAGGAGCAGATCACCATCAAGGGAGAACCAAGGATTTGACACTTGGGATTCTGCCAAATGGGCAATTTAATCAGAGGGCATTTTATGCACAGGAAGTATGTCATTCTCCTTGTTAGAGGGTGATTTATCTGGACTGTTATATTGGGCAGCTGCTCCAGACCTCAATTGATTGCCTCAGGCAAAGAAGTACATGACAAGTCTTTAACTAGTTTCCTTGCTCTGCCTTCGTGGCTCTATGTGGTGCATCCAGGCCTACACTAAGGTAGCGGTTTGTAGGTACAATGATTGTATGACATCCTACAAAAGCTAAATGTTTTATATATTTTAGTTTAAATATCACCACAACACCTGGAGATGAAGATGTGCACCACCTGAGTTTGTTTTTGCATCCGATAGTGATCTTGAAATGTCCTCCATCCCTGCAAGTTACTGGACATTAACAGTGAGCTCAGGAGATACTTGGGGATTAAAGAGTGCTCTTGGGCACAATGTATAACTCAACGTTTTTGGTCAAGATTGTGGGTTAAGTTAGGCCAAATTATATTTATATGTATAATGGGATGGTTTCATGTAGTTTGATTCGTTGAAAGGCCTCCCTGGTTGAGTCCAGAAGGTTTGTGTAAATGTTCTACAACTAGAGTTAAGTTAGTTTCTCCCACTATTTGTGATGGCTCTCACTGCCTAAAAGAGATGCAAACATACTTCATACTTTTTGAATATTTCTTCATATTAAATGTGTTGCTGATTAATGTACTGGCCACCAATGTCAGTACATTTGCTAAAAATCGTGTTTTAAAAATATCCATCTTTAGAAAATCATATGCTGCTTGCACACTGAGTCACTGCAGCTCTGATTCTTTTCCAGCTGCAGCACCTTTAATACCAGGCTTAGCCAAAGTTGTTGGCGAGCTGTTTGTTTTGTTTGGGAGAAGACGTGTGTGAGCCTGGAACGATGCATCCGTACATCTACCCACCACATTCTCCGTCTCAGCAGCCGTGAGATTAACACCACAGTGATGTTAGATAATGTCTTAGTTTTCACGTCAAGTCTCTCCTGAGTTGAGTTAGTTGTCTTTTCATCTGAGCCTCAACCAGACCTGCCTGTGGAGGGTTTGCACATGAACACGTATCCAGGCCAGAGTCTGTGGAGCCACTTTTACACCCGTCGTGCACACAAGCAATATTCAGGTTATTTCTTTCTTCTCTCTTTTCTTTTTGTAGATGAATAGAAAGATCTGATGTTCACTGCACCAGCACAGATGTAGTCCAGGCATGAATGAAGAGCTGAATGCCACTGGCCCAAGGCTGGTGTCAACATCAGCCTTCTGTTGTATGGCCTTGAACAAAAAGCATCTTTATTTTTCTTAAGGGTTTCTTTCATGGTGCATGTTTTCTTTCATGGCACATTTCCTTTTCCAACATGCGTGTGTCCTTTTCAAGTCGGAAGATTTAGTTTTGAATGGGCTTTCTGTCTTATATGCATTTTACATTTTATCTACACAATCAGTTTTGGAAGAATGAAGAATTTCTTTTTATTAATTGCTTCAAATCTGGAAGGTAGTTTCTGCAGAACTATCCACTCGAAGTGTTAGATAGGTCTATAATCTTTATAGCAAAGAATAATATGAGTCTGCTTGAAGACTTCCACTTCCTCTACCGGCAACAAAACAGCTCTGATCATCAGCTTAAATTGGAATCTGTTACATCTGCCTTTAGTATTTATCATATATATTTATCATATATGCTCAGTGTCATGGTTCTTGTACAGAGACAACAAGGAAGTGGAGACACAGCAAGGCAGACCAGGTTGAATTAATGAACTGTTAATGAACAGGTGTACAGTTTGGCAACTTGTCTGCAGTCCAAAAAGGCTAACAAATCTGACGAGGTGAAGTCAGGAAGTATCTCACAGACTGTCAAAAACACAAAGCAGGCAACAGGTAAGTTTAGAGAACACGGACACAATCCTGACAGGCAGGAATCACCGAGGAGATACACTTTAAATGAAGGAACAAGGGACAGGTGTGGCAGGAAGGTACTTGGTACTTGGCAAGGAGTGGGGGAACTCTGGGGACATCTGGTGGACAGGTTGGGTATGACAAGGTCTGAAAAGTCGCAGGGGCTAGGTAGGAGAACAGTTTGGGGCAGTGCTGTATGGTTCCTGTAGAGAAGCTTAGAAAGCCTGTCTGTATGTGTGCAGGTGACGTCTGTTTCTTTTGTCCTTGGCTTTAAAGCTGATGAGGATTGACTTCCTTTAGGTGGTGGTCTTATTGGTCTCCACCTGTCAAGCCATTGTCTGTTGAGTCATTGGGGAGCAAGTCAATAGACAAGGCAAGGTCATTTATACATCTCAAACACAGGCAACTCAAGTGCCTTACATTAGGTAAAGAAATGTATTGGAACAACATTTAAAAACACAAAAGGGGTTCGTGTTCTTCAAACTAAGTGCTTGTTGAATCATCAGACAGGATCGGACACCCCCTCCTTCCAAAACTGTCAATCAGACAATTATACCCGTTGGCCAGATATGCAGGGGTTTGAAAGTAAAGCAGGGTTGGAACTTGTCTCTCGAGCTCTCTGGCCATTCTTCACACGACTACATCCGTCACTCTTTGTGTGTACAACCATGAATGCCTTGAAGGACAGACTGTACAAAAGTGCGCCCTTATCCTCATTCGTACGAGATCAGGGAGGTAGTGTGATGCAGCTTGGAGGAGGCTTTTTGCCCCAATAGTGCAGCCATTCGGAACAGCTATAAACACTTTAGCCTTTAGATTTGGTTGGATGACACAAAGTATGAACTAGTTCTTTTCAAGCACACTGAACTCCTTCACAATCTACACATTTCTCCCTTTATTCAGTCCAGACAAACAACGTTTCCTGTCCAGCGGCGGAGAACATCCAATTCAAAGCCCCCATTAACTGGCTGTATGCAATATATGTGCGTGTACATTTTCTATACCCATTTAGCCCAAGGTTGTTGGAGGCTGGAGCCTTTTTAGCATGCAACAGGCAAGAGGCAGGGTCCCTGGAAAGGTGGCCCCGTCCTTCACAGGGCACCAATCATAAATTATCAAAAGAAGAACTACAAGTAATTGATATAATGATGTCACAGTCATGCAATCAGGTGGCTTAAAGAGGATAAGGAGAAGCAGTCAAACGATCAGGTCAAAGGATCTTTCGTGCAACACCATCAGCTCCTGCTGGCTGGTCGAAGTGCTTGTACAGAAGCATTTCCCAACAAACAATGACAATGGTATTGTTTAAAAGCTTAAAACGATCAGCGTTCAAGCTTTCTTGACAAGAAATCGCTTGCAGCTGCGGGATTGTTCTCGCCAAGCAGCAAAGGCAGAAGCAGTGTGATGTTGTTATACCACCACAAAGCCTCTTAAAGAGGTTTTTTTTCATCCAAATTGAGGGTCTAAGAATAGAGAGCGTCATATGCTGTACAGATCGGACAGACATTTAAAGGAATATTCCACCTACTTAGATATAAATGTCCCCAAAAAGATTAAAATGCCTGGGAAAGAAATTCTACATCTAATGGAATTTTTGGATATTTATTAAGTTACTTTGTTGTCACATTACAAACTAAATTGCTAATTTCTATATACAAATGTAACTGCAATTGAGGACAGCATAGATGAAGAAGAATACAAGGGATGAGAGATCAGGGTAAGAAAGTAGACTATATAAATATATATCTGGGAAGTGATGACAGGAAGTGATGCACAGTGACAGATTAACTCATTAAAAAAACACACCATGGAAGTGGTGGGTGCTGACAGACGTCAGGCGGTGGGGAATGGAGTCTGTGACCTGCCGGTTACAGGACGCCTCCAGTCCTCCTACACGAGTGCAGCACTTTGACTTTGCTTCACTCCGGCTGGCTGAGCCTGTGTTGGGAAACCAGGTGGGATTGTGGATCGGCCCTGTCAGATTAGCACGCAGGCCGGTAAGTGTGCCAAAGAGGAAAAGCTCCACCTGCACACTAGTGAGGGGAGATTATGGAGTTGATCGCTTTTCTGTGAAATAGCAAAAAAAAAAAAATAATAATAATAAATTACAATAGTAGATTGTAGAGATAATAGATTTCTTTCCTCGCTTGTTCCCAAGCTTACCTCATTCCCCATTCTTTGACGCAACCTTTAGAACAGAGGTTCTTGGAAAAAGGTCCAACGTACAGTAACTAAGGACATTTATTCAAGTAGTGTTACTTAGCACAGTTTTACTATTTCCATTCCTCTTCTTGCTTTTTCCTCCATTTCTCCTCATTGCTTCCCCAGTTTCATATCGTTATTTTCCCTCCTTGTTCACCTCATGACTGTATATCTTTTCATACTTTTCTCGCAAATACTTGTTTGCTTTCGCTTCAGTGGAATGTGCCGTGTTCTTCTGGGATAGATTTGCTGTATTATACGAGGATCTGAGTAGTTCTTCTCCCTCTGGACTGAGGGACTTTTGCCCTTCTGTAATAGAAACATCAGTGTGTGACCTGTTCCAGGTTAAGAGCCCTTTGTCTCCCATCAGTCAGCTCCTGTTTAATGCGTGACCTCCCCTCATCCCTCTGATGTACGCCGATGGATCCGACACATCATTGCTGTTAGCTAAGACGACCTAATTTGTCACATCGCATAGGCGCTGCACTGAGACTAATTCCCTTCCCTCATTTATTTGTGCTATTATTAATATTGCAGACGACGCACTTTGCGTGACGTCGCATAGAGTCTTAACTCTCTCCTCGTCAGAATGAGGAATTACAGCACAGTGCTTTACCCAACACGCAGTCTGGAACAAGACGGCTGTGAGTGAATCTGTCACTGTGACCCACTTCCACCACACGTTACATGGGTGTAAATACTCAAACACACCCATACTTAATGCATCTGTCTCTCTCTCTCTCTCTCTTACACACCTGTTGTTATGCCCCAGCAATGTTTAAATTAATTCATTTAGTTAGTTATCATGTTGTCTTGTAATTTCCTGTTTTATTTTGACATTCATGTACGCCTCACGTTTCAGGTGTTTTGACTTCCTGTCCTCGTGGTTGTCAGTTAGCCTGATTGTCTCCACCTGTTTCCCATTACTTTGTGTAGTTATAGTCCTTGTCAACCTTTGTCTTGTGCCAGTTTGTCTTTATGTCCGAGTACCAGCGTTTACTGAGTCATGCCAAGTGCTTATGCACAGGTCAAGTCATGATTTTATTATATCCGTCATTGGAGCGTTGTTTTACTGCTTTTTCTCCTCGCTAGAGTGTTTTTTATTTAAACTTTTAACCAGTAATGACTATTGATTTTTACATTTTTGTCTCAAGTTGTGACACGTTCAATTTTTCACATGCAAACAATCACTTTAGCCTTCTTTTTTTAAGTTGGAATTTCATGTAAATACATCTGGGCTACCACATTGCATGATAATGAAAAGAGCACAGAAAGAGAAAAAAGATTAATAACAAGGCAAGATCATTTTATTTAAACAGCACATTTCATTCCAGGTAAAATCAATACGAGTGACATTCAAATGCACACAGCAACGGGTAATAGCAACAGGAGAGCTGAGAAAAACCAGCCACACTCCAACGTCTCTACCTCCCACACACAAACACAGATATACACAGACACACTGTAACTAATCAGAGACAGAAAATAGACATGTCTTCAGGTCTATATGTGTCACTTCTATATGTGGACACTGTCGTGACAGATCTCTTGTCTTCACACACTTTGTTCTTAAGTAAAAGTTTACAGTTTCAGAACAGGCTACATATACACGAGGACATCCATCACATTCAGATGAAATATTATATATAATATATACATTTTTCAATGTGTAGGCACAGAGACAAACAATTAATATAATCCTATTTGTCACAGACTAAAGCTTGCAGCCACACTGACACACACTTTTCTTTACCCCCTCACTAACAGTTTAAACTATGCAACCAGGCAAACACACCCTCCCTGGTGGTCTTAATATTCACCGGCCTGTGTTTTCCTGAACACATCAGAAAGGGCTTTATTGACCTCCACACGGTCCGTAAAATAAAATATAATGTAATGTAGACATGAATTACGTGAACATTATATTCCTCCACCATAAAGTAAAATGTAAATGTATCATCTATATGATCTTGGTCTAACATATTGTTATAATTTTATGTCTGAACCCGACTCAGTTAATGTGAGCTGCAACAAATCAACATTTCTCTGCATGATCTTCAGTAGTATTTTAAACTTCCCTGATGACACATCCTTAACATAATTTCCACCACCCTCTCGTTTGCATTAGGTTGATAACATTAGCACTGACTCTCACTAGTGGGGACGGGGGTCTAGATGTGGTGATACGAGTTGTGTCCAGTTTAAACTTTTGTATCTGTCACAGACCCCTCTTGTAGTGGGAAAGGTTTTCTATTGTTCTTTCTCTGGCGTTTCAAACATTTTGTTGAACATATGCGGCTCCTGACACGATCTTGTTTACAAGCCCTTTTCCTGACAAACCCAAAGGGGAAAGACCAGGGGACTTTTGTTTTCTAGCTCGGCACCCAACAGCTGTTCTGCCAGCAAACCTTTTAGTATTTGCTGCTTGCATGCAGGAGGTCTCAGGGGCCGTCACACTGCAGCAGGTGCCAGAAGCACACGAAAAAAGAAACACACACACACACACACAAGCTCCACCACCAAGAGTGCTAAGACACAAGCTCACGGTATGTGATCCCCGCGCTGTTGTTCTGTTCCAGTCGCTTTAATTGGGGATTTGAGCCAGGCTCTTGTCTTTCTCACTGTGACGAGCTAAAAATAGCTCTTTGACAAGTGTCCCGGTCTCAGACTGCGTATTCTCTGTCAGACGAGAGAGAGAGAGAGAGAGAGAGAGAGA
>JAVQJD010030409.1:0-42931 GCA_036023655.1 Nannoperca australis | reverse complement strand
GAAATATCCTGATCAAAGATAACTCTAAGATTCCTTACAGTGTCGCTGGAGGCCAGTGCAATGCCATCTAGAGAAACTATATCTTTAGATAGTTTGTTTCGGAGGTGTTCGGGGCCAAGCACAATAATTTCCGTTTTATCTGAGTTTAACATCAGAAAATTGCAGGACATCCAGGTTTTTATGTCCTTGAGGCTTGAAGTTTAGCTAATTGATTGGTTTGATCTGGCTTGATCGATAAATATATGTTCGTATCATCTGCATAGCAATGAAAATGTATGGAGTGCGTCCTAATAATATTAACTAAAGGAAGCATATTTAAGGTGAATAAAATTGGTCCAAGCACAGAACCTTGTGGAACACCGTGACTAACTTTGGTGTGCATAGACGATTCATCGTTAATGTGTACAAACTGATATTGATCTGATAAATAGGATTTATAACAGCTTCGTGCCTTTTAATGCCAAAGAAATGTTCTAGAAATATAATCTGTAATAGAATGTGATGTCCTTTGTCTTATGGAAAGGAGGGTAAGATATCAGGAGTTGACTTTTTAAGAAGAGGTTTAATTACAGCTACTTTAAAGGACTTTTAATAAGAACAGATTGATCATATCTAGCAAAAATCTGTTTTAAGGACAAACCTGATAAGAATTCAGATACAAATTCATAATATGGTCCAGGAGCTCAGTACACCATAACAAATAGAATTGGCTGTAGTGTTTTCCAGGTTGGGTGTGAACGACTAAGAACAAGGCTTTCGAACGAGTTTTATTTAGTATTTGTTGTACTGCTACAGTGGTGGTTTTACTTTTTATTGGGTTTTTATGTGCAACTCCTCTTCTGTTTACTTTTGATTTAAATAATTTTTGTGGTGGGAGACAGGACACCCTCTCTGTGGAGTTAAGGGTGGGTAACTGCTCTAATGAAAGCACACAGAAACGTGTAGGACTGCAGCTCTGCCTCCTGGTCTGGACCATAGACTGTATTAAGCCAGTGGTCTGAACTCTAAGTTGTCATGGCTTAGGGCCACTAATAAACTTGGCCAGATTTCTAGATATGAGCTCGGCCCCATCCAAAGTGGGATGAATGACATCTCTCCTAATCAGACCAGGTCTTCTCCAGAAAGTCTGCCAATTATCTACAAAGCCCATATCCAAACCTGGACTCCAGGTGTCTGAAGTTACCTGTGGTCAGCTCGCACCGACACACCGAGCAGGAGAGCAGGAGAAATGTATAGCTGGTAATTAGTTGCTATAGTGAAGAAAATATCAGAATTAACTGTGTTTAGCTAGATCTGGGAAGTTTGCTACCATAAGCACTGGGAACTGGAAATGAGACAATAGGTTCACGTCAGTCCCTGAGTTTTGTTTCTTGTTGGGGTTTGTGTAAAAACATCTAATTTCCCTTGAAGGTCACGTGACCCCAAAGAAAGAGGAGATTTACACACTGAATGTGTGTATTTTAATATTAAAAACATGGCATTAACTGAGGAGTCCAACTGTTTGCTTCTACAGGCCTGATGTACTTGTAAAAGTGCAGCACGTAATAATTCAGGGCCACACTGTGTCATCGGCCAGAAAGGGCCCCATGGAAACCTGTGAGCTTCTCTGGTGTGTTTTTAGTCCACTTTAGAGGAAGTCCTGATCTGTCTACACGAGTGAGGCTAGAAGTGATGAGAGGAAGCGGTGTTACTTCCTCAAACTGAGCACAATTCTGTGATATGTGATATCAATACTTTGACCCACACTGCTGGTTAAGAGCCACATTTAAAGGAGAAAACATATTGTAAATCAGATATATAAGAACAGACACATTGCCTCTAAAGGTAATGTGTTTACTTGAATTATTGAAAAAAAAGGGGGCAATCAACTCATCAAAAATGTTTAATTTCAGATCTAAGGTCAAAAGTCAAAGGTCATGATATATCTCCAGGTTCTTGATGACACAGTCATTGTTCTGTCACATGAAATACTTTTCTGTGCATCAAGTGATATAAAGACAGATAAACATTTCAAATGAAAAGAAGAGGAACCGAGGAGGAGAGGAAGAAGGAAAGCATGTAACAAAAGAACCCAACAACAACTCACTTTTCACCAAGATTGTGAAAGTGTCAAACAGGAAGAAACAACAGCGGGCCAACTAACAACATTCAAGTTCCACTTATGGAAATGTGCAATACATCTTGTAATGGCCATGGTCTTCTTTCAAAGACCAGACAGGCATTTCATTCAAAAAAATTTGAGTGTTAAAGTTCGTACAACCTTCAGTTAAACCTGCACTCTAACTTTACTCTAGTTTCAGATGCCTTTGCATTTAATCTATTAATTTTTAAATGAAAACATTATCTCTATGTTTATCTATCTATCTATCTATCTATCTATCTATCTATCTATCTATCTATCTATTTAAAATGATTTGTAAACGACTGATTTTTCTATGTAGCCCCGCCCACTGAATGACGTCAACAACCAGTTGACCATAGATCGCTTGACTAAAACCAAGGACGTTTATTGAAGGATAAACCGGAAGTCAGGAAGTTTAAAACTAAGTTTAACCATATTTGTTTGTTGATTATTTTTTAGTACATTGTAAAATATTATAGTAAAAACTACTTATCTTGAGTTGATTGTGTCTTTGTGATTGCTGTAATTTCCCTGTCGGTTTTATCTTTAAACGGTTGCGTGAAGTCACCGTCTCATCCCGCTGTTGTTATCCCAGACCTAAACAAGGATGTAGATGAAGATGAAACTTGTCCAGGGGAACTGCAGGAGACACTCAGGCTGACAACAAGAGGGGAATCTATTGAGGACATGAATGAGGACAAATACACCCAACCAGAGGTGGGTAGGGAAGTAGTTCAATTAAACTTAACCTGTGCTTTCGGTGACTTTGCCTTCCCGTCCCGGTTATAACATTTAGCAACATGCTACTTGTAGTAACGTGTAACGACTTTACTGTGATTTATTTGATCACTTCAAGTTCACTTTTAGCTTTAGTCAGTTAAGTTTGCGTCAGTTTCCAGACGTGTTAGGTCTTCTTTCTGCCTATTACAACTTTTATTTTAGATTTTACCTTAATACACAGTGTTCACTTTCATTTGCTCCTGAATCCAGTGTTTAAAATGGAAGGCACAAATAACCTGCTCATATTGTCGTTTTTAAATCATTTATGTGTTTTTGTACACTGGACTAGTGGTGGAATGTAACATTTACTCAAGTACTGTACTTAGTGTACTTAAGTACAATTCTGAGGAACTTGCTACTGCTAATCATACTTGACTACATTTGAGAATTAAATGTTGTACTTTTTCTCCACAACATTTATAAGATCGCTTTAGTTAATATTTACTTTGCAGGTTTAACATAATTAATACACAATATAGTCAACAAATACATTTTGATCTATTATTTTAGATTGAGCTAGCCAGCAGTATATAAGAGTTAAATCACCTCCACCGTTACCAGCTGCAACAATCACAGTTGTTCCTCCTGTCCATACTGACCATACATATCTAATAACCTCATATTAGTTTCAGCTGAAATGTTTAATGCATCTTTTCACAAATCGAGGCCAGTGGACTTCACTTACATTAAAATTAATTTAGGAAGGGATCTCTTTGCAGTCTGTGTGAACAGGACGAAGAATTACAGCGACAAATAACCCTTTTAATGTAAACATGGGTATATCATGATTAAATGTGAACCTGGGATCCTGAATAGCATTGTAGCTGCAACATATATATATATTTACCTGCAATGATTAATAGTCTGTCTCTTGTTCTCAGATGCTTCTGTTCATATCCCTGCTGATCTTCTGTGTGCCACTAGGGGGCATCACCTCACCAATCAGCTGCTACAACGACCATGGAGATGCGGTTGATTGGTAATTCATTGATAACAAGTCCTGGACAAAACAAGCTTTTAAAGACACACTTTATGGTTTGCTTTAGCCCCCGTTAGGTGTCGCAGGAAGTTGTCAGCTAACACCTGTTTCATTTACACTTTTACAAATGTCTTCCTCTCTCCTGGACTCACCGTCTTATCCTCTGTGTTAGGTTCTATATGTACAAGCTGCCTAAAGAACATGGCAGTCAGTCTCCCCAACAGGGTGAGATGTATTTGCTGCTGGAAAAAGGGAGTGACGGGTGGACTAACGGGGCGGGGACAGTGAACGACACCACGGGAGCACTGGGCAGGACAGTCGGACAACTGTACTCTCAAGGAAAGGTCTGCTTTACTGTTTTGTCTGTAACAAAAACGGAACAAATTGAACAGTATGAGTATGAACACTGTGAATTCAGTTTGGTTTTACAGACAGTTGGAGTCTATTTTATAGGAAATGACCCAGGTGAAGGTCAACATCCTTCTACGTGTGATTCAGAGTTGTTCTACAGTTTTCAGTTCCTTATTATTTATGTATTAAATATATGCATTATTAATGTGAAATGGAAACACACAATTCTACCTATTCCTTTTTTTTATGACAGCCCAGGCTTCACTTTTTATTTGATGTCTCTCTAAAACGAAAAATGACACATATCCTTTTAGAAAATACTGATTTGTCATGTCTTGTGTTGGAATTTCTTTTAAATTGACAGCATGCGAGTCCTCAGGGACAGCGTTTCCTGGCATTAATATCACATTTCTTTGAACCTTTTTTTCTTTTACCACCATGGTTGTAAAGCTCCCTGGGCTATTAATATTAGATTTCTTTGCATACAGTTTTTTCTCATGTCCGCAATGTAACAAAAATATATTTAGTCTAAGCAATACCAGCAGTGAATACCTGTAGGTTCTTCCACATATCAGCAGCAGTTTTAAAGCTTCTCATGTTATGAACAACCTTAAATAAACGCATGGATAAGCTTTTTTTTCCAGAAGAAGTATCTCAGCTATAACCACTTGACATGAGAAATGAGAACTGAAATTTGTCAATATATGAATTTGATCTGTTTTTCTGAACAGCTGTGGTCACACCAGACATATGGCCTCAGCATATCAGTGTTGTGCGGTTTTATTTGGGTTTTAAGCTGAAATGTTGTGTTGCTTGTGATGTTTTGTGTTTGCACTCTCATCTCCTCGTCACAGGACACAGAAGTAGCGTACATCCTTTACAATGACCAGAGGCCACCTGTGGACTCTGGTGGCAGATGGGTTGACAACAGTGGAAGCAGAGGGGGGCACACGAAAGGTGAGACACCACGACGGTCTAGCTCTTATAATAATAATCCAGACAGGCTGTAAGAAAATTCAGCATAAATGGGCAAGTACATGAACAGTGCATGAATTATGTCAAAGCAAAAATATCAAACTGTGTTGCAACCCTGTATAAAATAAAGGATTTCCTGACTCAAGCTTCATTATACGCCTCATGTTGTTGATGTCCATACACTATTTCCTGTATGAGTCAGTACAAAAAACACCAATGCTAATCCAATTTACAAAGAGACGTTGCAGATTTGAAAGATATTATGACCTGAAAGTATCTAAGAGTTGTGTAACATTAGATAAAGGACAATGCATGTTTAAACCAGCTAGAATTAGTATTTTTATAATAACAATTATTTATCAACTGACAGTGTGACGACGACGTGAAAGGGGTCGCTTGCACTGATGAATCTGCAGAGAATTATCACCTGAATGTGTTCAGGAAACAAAGGGGTCTGATGTAAAACACTGAATTTATGGAACAGTTGTAGTGAGGAACAAAAAATGTGTGTCGCACTTTTTAAAATAAAAAATAAAAAATGTTTATAAAAGCTATGATATGTGTGAAAAATAGTGAGCAAACCTTGATGTTTTGAATATCTCTGTTCCTCAGGTGTTGTCCTGCTGGATAAAAACCAGGGCTTCTGGTTGGTCCACAGCACCCCTCACTTCCCCCCTGTACAACAGGAAGGAGAGTATTATTACCCCAGTACCGGCGTGACCAACGGGCAAAACTTTATCTGCGTCACCTACCCGCTCGACCGCTTCCAGACCATCGGTAAGACCAGAGCGCTGCCGTGTGGCCGTGTAGCACAGCTGTAAAAATACAGTTAACATCTTGCAATTATGTTTAGATGGATGATGGAATTAGATTACAGTTACAGGATCAGAGCTCTCTCTGCTCTCATAAATAATCAAGATTTATATCCTGCCTTCTGTCTGTTATTGTTATGAAATGAATATGAAAAAGGTCATTTTTCCTGCTACTTTGTAAACAAAGTCAACGAGATAACAAATAAGATTATGATATATTGGCTTATTGATATATTCAAAGTTATCAGCTAATCATGTAATCCACTGCCAGTATAACAGAAGTTCTTCAGTGAAGACAAAGTCTATTAAACCTACAATGACAGGACAAATATCTGAGAGTTTAGCTGCTGTTAACTGGTGCGTTTCTCTGCCTTAAAGAGCTGCTTAGTAAAAACAACGCGTAGTTTCCCACGAGGCTGTAAATGCTGTTTGTACAATTCTTCTGAACCTCTAAATATTTGGAATTTCTTTTGTCATGAAATAGCAAAACACCCAACACCTTTTTGTTTAATAGAAAAGAATAACAATTATTAACGATATCACGCCTTTGCCAAGTTATGTACAAAGATGTCGAACCACAAGTTGTGTGGTTAGTGTAGCTGGTAAATGATTTGTTACTGTTGCTGTCTCATCTTGACATGGAATCCTTCACCATTGTCGTGCCGTCACCTGGCACTTAATAATCCAGTCAGGTATTGACACAACAACAATCTTGATCCAAGCTAATCAGCGTAAACAGGTGTCGTTCCCCGTGTCACCGAGCTGCCAGTGCGGCTCCCTGGCAGAGCCGGCAGGTGGCTGGCACAGTTGCTATGGCAGTGCCAGGGGGTAATGTAATTAGATTTAGGGATGTTACCATAGAGATATGGGCACCTCACACTGCCTCTCCAGCTGATTTGCCGCTACTTTAACTTAAGTGTTTTTCACCAGGTTCACTAATGTTGTCTATCCAACATGTGACAACTAGTGTGGCTGAAAGATTGCCTTGCTGATGTTTTAATTAGCCTAGTTACTGATTTGATCAGTAGCCTACAACTACTAATGTTTAATGCATAGAGTAAGTGCTGAACTAATAAGCAAATGCATTATTACTCAGTTGATTAACAATTTAATGGCCAATTAAAATGTCTGAGGATGACGGAAGTGTTATTAGTTTTGTCGTAAAAACCAAAGTGTTGGATGCTTTTAAAAACGTGAACCTGATGACGGCACTAGATGAAAAGTTGGGCGAGCGCCAAATGAATGTCTGAACCATTGATTGCAATCCATCAGGCAGTTTTCAAGATATTTCACTCCAAACCAAATGTGGACCTCATGGTGGCGCTAGAAGTAAACGCAGATGATAACATGCATGTTTTTTTTTGTATTGCTGGAAACATTAAAGTCCTTCCTGCATGTATAGTTCTATTATCCCTCTATCATCTGTTGCTGTGCCCTGTTGTCGCAGTGCCTCTGCACCAGTGTCACCCGGAAAGTGCTATTGCTTTACTGTACTCCATGACTAAAGTGATTCTGGATTGCTTCTCCTTCTTCTGAAGTGTTTGCCCTAAATCTGATTTGTTTGGCACCTCAGGAGAGCAGCTTCAGATCAATCAGCCTAATGTGTACGACTGCGACGTCCCAGAGTCCTTGGCGGCCCTGGTGCCCGCGCTGGCCTCTGTCTGTGAGAAAAAACATCAGTCTGGTCACATCTTTCCACACATCAAAACCGTGTCCAATCGCAGCGTGACTCTGACCTCAAAGGAAGGCACCGGCTTCATCAGCTTTGCCAAAGGAGCCTCTTTTGACAACGGTACACCTTTTGGAGGAATAAAAGTAGTTTAATGTTTCTTCTGATCAAGTTCATCTTGTGTCAGCTCGACCTTGAGTTTCTTTGCAGGTATAAATGGGCCAATGTGAGCATGACATGTTAATAATGATCTGCGACATGCTGCACTGAAAGCCTTTCCTTTTATCTGCGAGGATCTCGTAACGATAGTCATCACAATCAGATCCTCAGGATGTAATAATTCGCCCTCTGTACTTTTCATTTCACCTAAAACCATATTTTTAACAGAATGCAGACAGATGATATAAAATAATAAAAAACATTGTTCCCATGTGTCCTCCCTCTCTGCCTTATCAGACCTGTACCACTCCTGGGTGGCCCCCACCCTTCAGTCAAACCTCCTGGTCCAGTTCTGGGTTCGCTCCACGGGCATCCTCCCCTCAGACTGCTCGCTGGGCTGGAAGGTCCTGGACATTACGCTTATCAACCCGGGGCAGACGTTCACCTTCAAGGCCAGCCAGGACCACTCCAAGTGGGCCGTCAGCCCCAAGGCAGCCAGGTCAGGAGGCGGAGGAGGCTGGGTGTGTGTGGGAGACATAAACCGGAACGAGGCGGAGGAGAAGCGAGGGGGGGGCACCGTGTGTCTGCAGGACCCGGTGGTGTGGAAGGCTTATCGGTCGGCGGCGCTGGAGTGTGAGGCTTGTGGAGGAGGAACGATCCAGTGTTGACGCCCTGCTGCGTGGGTCAGCTGGTCTTAAGGAAAGGCCGTTGAGATGGAAGGGTGAGATAATATTGGGCATGTGGGTTTCCAAACGAAACGTTCGAACATATGTGGTGTATATGTTAATTTATTGGTCGTCACAATCATTTTCTTAAAGGTTCCCTGTGGAGTTTTTGGCCAGTATTAATGCTACGGAGCAATGTTTTCTTAATGTTTGTTTGCGCACATTAGGTTGCATGTGCACGTGGGTGACACAAAACACATCCAGAAATACACCAAATGCAGCAACAACTGCAGTAAAAAAAAACCTGCAAGCTAGTAAACATGGATGTTAACAATGTTCACACATTTAACTCAAGGATACACGCATTGCGTATTGGTACACCGATTTTAACAGAAACTTTGTTTACAAAAAACTCAGCAGGTCACCTTTAAACATTTAACACAGTATTTTGCACATTGTACTTCAAGGGTACTTGACAAATGTTACTTGAATTACGATGGGTTGCTTTAAAGCACCTGAAAACTCAATCTTCATTCTTAGTCATTCCACTATGACATAAAATATTCAAATTTAAACATCTTTAGGCATTATTTATTAAGAGTTTAATTCTGGAAAACTCAGCTTCTCTGCCTCATCGGGGCTGCGTCTGCGTGCTTTCATCAGGTTTGATTGACAGTGACCAAACAACACGCCAACTTTCATCAGACATCAGAAATATGTGACATCACATTTTTCCAGCCGAGCCCCGCCCATTTTTATTGATATGAGAAGAGCACAGGAAAAAAAAGCTGAATTTAATAAAAAATGGGATCCAACTCGTTCACAGCAAATGTTTTTTAAAACCGTTTGACTTGTTCAGAATAATTATCGTCTGTTATCGAGGGCTGTTCTATCCTCCTCTTCAAACTAAATGCATACAGAACAATGCCGGAAGAGCAGGAGTAGTCAAATCTGACAGGAGGCGGAGAGCTTTATGGAAAATATCGTGTTCGTTTTGGAAAAACACAAAAATGTAATGTAAAAACCTCAAAGTGCCACTTTAAATGAAAGCATTTGTTCGAGTGTCTTTATAACCACCGGGTGCTGTTTCAGCTGAACCTGACGACATGATGTTACAAGCTGTGTAAAGTGCTGCCTCACTAACTTGAACCTTTTGCTGTTTGAATCAAAATGAGCTGTTTTGCGGTTGATGTTCTCAGGGAGCGCGTCGAAAGATGTGCTGGTTGAAGATGTTTGTTAATGGATTCTATGGAATTTAAAATCTATAAACAATGCGGGATTAATTGCACTATGTAACGTTCTGCACATGCGCACACATTTCACTCACACTCTTAATATTTTCTGTTTCTGTTATTAACTAGGTTGCTATGAATGTGCTTTTCTGACCTATTAGAAAAAATGTTCTTATGTGTCACAAACATTCATTCATTCTGATCTTGATTTTGGTGGAAGATAAAAATGCCGGCTATCTTCAATCTGAATAAAAAGACTTCTACTAATAATAATAGCATTTGTTTTGTCACTGATGTATATTCACCTTGCTTTGTTTATCCATGACAAAAATTGAAATGTCACTATTTGACACATAGAGAGACAGCTTTAATTCTTTTTTTATGTGATACTCAGCAGCATGGAGAACATCTGTCTGTATATAATGTGGAATATGTTACAGCACATCAGTCACAAGCAATGAAATTCATATAAAAGTAAATTTATTACCACAAAAATAGGACATCCTGTATGTAGTGCATAAATAGCTTCGACGTGAGACTACACAGCGCTGGAGGTGAGTGCATTTCCTCTACGTATACATTCTAATGCACACACGAGGAAAGATGAGCATCCTGTGCAGAAAGGCACTACAACAATCGGTAACGCAGCGTAACGCTAGAACCCTCTCTCCGGTCCCGCTCTGCTCGCGCCTCCGCCAACGAGGAGGCCTCACCAGCACGGAGCAGGAGCAACCCGAGGTCACAAGTCCAGACTTTCTTTTAAAGAGGTTGTGTCTGAAACCTACATGTTAATGAGCTGTGGCTTCGTAATGCACGTGAAAAGCAGTGGCGATGTATCCTGCTGAGCTGCGTATACATTTGCATAAATTAAGTCTAGCTTATGTTCTGTTGAAACGTTCAGACCTGGAAAACCTTAAGCCCAATAACGGTGGTGTATTGTTTAGAGTTTCCTTACTGTTTTCCTTGTGGTTTTGGTCCTGCGGTAATAAACTGAAGCAAAGTCACAAGCTGTAAAAGTGCTGCAAGGGGTTTTTAAAGCTGCAATAATCCATGTTTGGCCAGTACACATTTTCCCACCCTTTAAAGTTGTTACAGTTAACTTGTTAGCGAATAGCTGCCTACGTACACATCCAGCTGAAGAAGTATTTATCTAGAATAGTTTTTCTGTCCTTTTGATGAAATAAGCGCACATCACTCTTCCTTTAGGTTGAGTTTGGTCTCTAGGAACGACTGAGAAAAATATCTGGCTCTTTAGCAGCTAGATGTTTGACTTTGTTTTTCACCAGCTAGTCGCTAACATTGTGTGCCTACTGGTTGCTGTTGGGCAGGCAGCATGCAGGGTTTATCTGAGCGTTTTGGCTTAAAACAGCTGCTTCTGCAAACGGGGTTGACAGCTGTGAGAATGAACCTTGAAGTCAATTTCCGGGCCAAACAAATGAGCTAAAATAGGCCAAAAAACTCTACAAAGCTGCAGAGTTGATTGTTTTTGGGCAAGTGAGCAACCCCTTTCACAATATGAATAGTAGCCTGGTTTAATACAAATCCAAAAATATTGATTAATGCAGCTTTAAGTTTATATTGAAATGAATATCTGCTGGAGTCAAAGCTGAAATAATGACTCTCACTCTCTTTAGACACATGCCGGCCTGTTTAAAGTGGAAAGCTTGCAGTTATTTTATGCATGTTTCCTTGATGAATTAGTTACTGGACAATTCAGACACATGGACTCAGAGCTCATGGCCACTGTAAACACAAAGTTGACATCATACAGACGTACAAAATATATAAATATATACAAAACATATATATGTCTCATTTGACAAGCTCCAGTGTTTTGCTACAATGATGCACTTGCACTATATCTTTTGGTCTTCCTCGTGTGCTATTGAGCAGAACCAGATCTGACAGGCTCCACCCCCCAAGAAAACCCCCCCATAATCCTTCATCTCAGGTGTTCACTCTCAAACCAATTAAATCTTTTTACATTTGGAAACGTCACTCACGACTGAGGCACACAACAACAAGGGATTTCCTGGCGGCTATAAGCAATTAAAACAGATCTTATTCTGTTGAGCTGGAATGAAATAAATGCATCAAGTGCTACCTGACTGGGGCTCAAGAGCCAGCACCAAAAGAATTTGTAATGCATACTGTTGGGAATAGAGGAAACCTGACAGCAGCAGGCGGCTCTGGTGAGCACAGCAGGGCAGCTGGAGGTCTGAAATGTTTGACAAAACCTGCTACGCAGTCGTCGATTAAAACAGGCTCGGACTTGGTGTTTTGTTAGAACAAGATTTGTAGGAGCATGAGAGGAAGGCATGGGTTCAAAGAAGGCCACATTTACTGTCTGTGAGAGCTCGCCCCCGGGCTCATGTCAGCACTTCGAGGAAAATCCGTCACTGTGGACAAAGTTGGGTGGAGATGTCAAAACAGAGTCCTGACCAGCCTCCTCCCCTTGGCCTTGATCCGAGGAAAAGTGGCGCTCGACTCCGTGCTGATCGGGTGTGAGCCCAGAGGAGTGTTCCCGCCTTTCCTCCTCAACAGGAAGTCAACACTGGATGACGTCATGGCGTAGAAGACGTTTCCTGTTGCGGGGATGACCAGTTCTGCGTTGAGAGAAGAAGAGAAACATATAAACACATCAGAATTCAATGAAGCTTCTCCAAAGCTGCAGCACTTTGAATCTGCAGTAAAAAGGGACCACTTGCTAAATCTGAGTTTGCTTTATTTTTATGTCAAATGTCACAGAAGTCTAACAAACAAACAAATGTTCTCCCTGCAAGAAAGTCTATAAATATAAAATGTCAAAAGAAGTCTGCTAAAAACCTGACATTAACCACAATTTCAGATAGAAGCAAAAGTATAAATGAACCACAGTCTCAGTTTTATCTTCATTTGGATAGCGTAAATACACCTAATGATAAAACTGGTCCAGGAATGTAATGTGCATTTCCAACATTATTAACAGTGTTGTAGGCAGAGTGGATTAGTTCTTGTGCTGCACTGGAAACACGTCTTTACCTTTTCCTTCAGGCAGAAGTTGGATCAGCTCATATCTGGACGCCTGTTTGGGGTCCTGAATGTGCTTTTCTAAGGCCGAGCTGATAACAGTGGGGGTCTTGTCATTGCTCGTAACCTGAGGGGAGATGGGAGAATAATAATGACACTAGGAAAGCTTCATTTGCACTAATGATATACTGGGTCCATTACATCCTGAGGATCTGATTGTGATGACTATTGTTACGAGATCCTCGCAGATAAAAGGAAAGGCTTTCAGTGCAGCATGTCGCAGATCATTTGGGACAGAGCATTTTCTGCTGCTGTAAATTAGATTCAAACAGTTAGAATCTGTACCAGTATGCTTCTGTAAAGGTTTCCGTCGTGCAGGTCCATCCGTATCCTGATGATTCGCATATCGGGCCCCGACCCTTGGATGTTGTTGGGGGGGTTGTTGCCGCAGGAGGCCGACCGGCGGTGTGACTTGGTGGGAGAGGATGGAGTCAACGTGGCAGGGGTGGACTCGTTGGTTGGAGGAGACGTGTCAACATCCAGACAGGACACAGATGGAGATCTCATGTGCTGCAATTGAAGTAGAAAACCAAGGACGGGATTGTTTTAAATGATGTTTAGCAGAGTTAGACAAAAGTTGAATAAGAGTGACTCCTGCACACAGTGTCTGTAAAATGGAGCTAAAATCAATGCAAGGCTGGTAGTAAAACTATATTACCTTTGTGAGTTTTGAGAGCAGACTGTTGACAGGGGAGGGGAAGTCAAAGAGGCTGTCACTGTCCCCGGCCAGGCTGGTCCGAGAGGTACTCAGGCTGTCAACACATGAACGTATAGACACATTCAAATTAGGGTTGAATCTAAATGATTAATAACCATTTAGTCATTATCAAATAATTTATTTGTACTTCCATAAAACCAGGGGGAAATAACGCTCAGCAGAGGCTGATATATGATACGACGTATTCTGTAATACAGTCAAGAACCAAATCTCCTACAATTGAAGTCATGTCAATTAAGTTCACATATAGGCCAGAATCACAAATTTGCCATAATGCAACTCAACTCAAAAAATGTGAAGCCTCATGCCTAATCAGAGATCCTTCAGACTTTACAAAGCTCCTTTAGACCCGCAAAAGATATCATGCAACTATTTTCACTCCATGTGACGAGTAAACTGAACGAGTGTAAAATCGGGTGTGCAGTGGCCACAACAATCTACCGCAACCTCCCACCAACCTGAATCCTGGTTCACTTATTCTGAATTGTGTGAATGTGGCATTTTATTGTCTTATGTGTGTGTGTGTGTATATAGCTTACTCCTGGCACTGTGTGATGACGACTGTTGGAGTAAGGCCACGGGGGCTTGGCTCACCAGGCGCTTCAATTTCATTGGACAGCCTGTAACTGAAACAGACATCATAGGACATTTTAAACAGTCAAGAGCAACAAATTTGTTAATTGTTTAATCAGTAACTGAACCAGACATATATGTACTTACCTCTTCTCCTCCGTTAGTGTAGGCACACTCTGGTACCACTGTATGAAGCCCTCGTCAGCGATGAAAACACAGTTTTTGCAGGAAGACTGCAGAAGCCGGATTTGAGCTAAAACCTCAAATTCCTGTTAACAAAGAGCTGTATCACCACAAAGTTTCATAATAAAAAAAAGCGCCCATGTTGGCTGATCTAGTATTACTGTGCCTGTTCTCCCCCCCTGCCTCTCATCTTGCACCTCACAGCGCCCTCCAGTTAATCATTTCCTCACTCCGATATTACGTTACCTCTGCTCGCTCTAATGCGCTCTTATCTGGAAAAATGATCCCGCGTATCTCTCTTCCTTTATTTGTGGCTCTTACTTTGTTCTGTTCTTCTCTCTAGCAGGATCTTTCCAGGGTCACAGGACTTTTGTCAGGGTGCTACAGTTCTTACTCCTGCGCACGTTACTACCTGCTTGTCATGTCAGAGCTGCACAAACAGAAGCTACGTCCACTGCCGCTCTTGTTGAAACGGCTCAGTATCATCAGAGCAGCTGCCAAACGCAGAACGTCTCATATTTTAGGCATTAAAATAGATCATGTATGCAACACTCACCCTCCTCCGTTTGTCAAAGTTGATGTAGCCGTTCTGCAAAGGGAGTGACAGGATGTGTCATGTCAGTTTGATCGCTGTAAAATACTGAGCAGCTTCCAGGGGTTGCGATGAGAGGAACTTACGTCAAGCCTGTCTTTGACCGCCGTGTCCAGCATGGTGAGGTCTGTGAGGAAGAGCCCCAGGTAGGGCACAGTGCCCTGGGCGTTGGACTGTGTAAAAAAAATGAAAAAAAATGAAAAAAAATAAAATAGTTTTATGCATTCCCCAGAGGTTTCTATTCACATTGTAAAGTGCCCACAGAGTGAGAGATTTCAGAGCCGCTGCCTGCAGCAATTTTTCAAACGATGGCTCAGGAATCGGCACATCTCACACACACACACACTCACACACACACACACACACACACACACACACACATTCACACACACACACACACATGACAGCCCTCTGTTCCACTTTGCTGCAGCATCCCCTTTACAACCCTCCATCAAACCACTGAAAGACCCCCCCGCTTAGCAAAAGTGACATCAGTATCAATAAAGACTATCAGTCATTCGTAAACTCAAAGGACTCTATGTTGCCCCCCCCACCTTCTCCTGTTCTCCTTCTGAGGTACAGACCGGCCTCGCTTTGGGAAAAGCAGCCATTGCAGCCCTCAACAGTACACCTCGGGATGTAAAACTGAGGGCCCCGGCCACTGAGCAGTCTGTCCTCTGATTATTTTGCTGGTTGTCGTCCTGTATGCAGTGGTGATGTTCTTGTATGAATACTGTTTGTTTTGGTGCGGGTGATTATGGGTGATGGGTGTGAATGGTGATAATGTACAGAGCTGTGAAAAAACTATTCCCTCCAGGGAGAATAAAGTCTAAAATATGTTTGAATGTAGTGTTTTAGAAAACGGTATTTTCAAGTGCTTTCAGTTTAAAATCCACGATTAAACTCTCAGCAAAGCAATCAAGCTTTTTATTAATTATAACTGAGTGCTTTAAACAAAAAACATGATTCTACTCAGGTTTGTGACTTTGTATTAAACTGAACTCATGTTGAATATTCATGACACCGAGCATACACTCTACATACAGTAAGATAAGATTCATAAGCCCTAAAGATTCACCAGAATGGAAGTTTAAGCACTGATTTCTTTTCTTAAGATATTAAACCATATTTTGTCCCCAAACTTTTTTTAATACTAATGACACTTTTGCAGGGTCTTACATCATTCCTAAATTTCCCAAGGTCTCCCATAAAGGCCTGTGGGGGTGTGCAACCCTTCAGGCTAAAATGATTGGTATGCACACCAGGCGTGGGCTGTAAAGTTGGTGAAATTAATTCCTTTTATGCGCTCAAAGATTTGAGGTTTTGCATCAGAGACAAATGTGGAGGTAATTTGAAGTTACTCCTCTGTGACTGAAACTATCTGAGATGACTTGACACTTCAGTAAGGAAATATTAAACTGTGCATGTGAACTCAGACTACTTCAAGAGACGCATTCAGATCATTTCAGCCATTTACACCTGAGTGCCGACTTGTACAACAACAACCTTTGGTGTTCAGCAGGTTGGTGCGAGAGTTAATTTTCCACTAAGCTAATGACCCTGTCACCTTAATATTTTAGTATTTCCACTCTACTCACCCTATTAATGTTTCTGTTGTTGAGCCTGTTGTCAAGGTTGGCAAACTTTGACGTGCCCTCCTGCAAGACAAAAGCAACAAAATATCACTGACCTTGAAAACAACTGTGTTTTGTGGTGCCCATTTAGTATCTGTTCTGGAGCTTTCGATCATACCACGGGTCCTCGTCATGTCATAGGGAGATTCCATTGGGTCAATAAAAAAGGTTTGTTTTATATGCCAAAATGTACAAATGCTAGCATATAGTATATTTGTTAGCACATACAGTTTTGGGTGGCTTTACACCTGCAGTAACAGATTTGTATGTCAACTTGGGGGAAGTGGAAACAAGATGCACAACGCTACAAACAATCACTATTTCAGTTTATATGGCTAACATTTTAGCAAACGGGCAACAGATTACACATCCAGCAGACATGGAACAACATTAGCTATTAGCTAATATCTTCTGTCTGATCTGGTTTCCACCAACTCCAGCGAGAAATAGCTGGTTCTTTAGCTGCTAAATGCTCCACTACGTTCACCAGCTAGCTGCTAACTGTGTCGTTCTATCATTAGGCGCTGGGCCGGTAGCGTGCAGCTGCTTGTTGTGGCCGAAAACAAGGAACAGTAAAGTTGGGGGTCATAAAACCAAAACAATTAGACAAAAGACGCTAAGTGGTTTGATTAATAATATCACTTTGAGTGCAACTTTATTTTTTTATTTAATATTTATTTAGTCTTTTATATCCCCTCATACATATAGCTTTGATAGCCTAAGCTAAACTCTAGATGGGCTTTTAAAAAAATTAAAAAATACAAATGAGCATAAATGTTATGTACTATTAAACTAGATAAAACCTAATCTTGCAACCTAATCTTGTAACTGACATACATTTTTTTATTACACTGATAATGTTACTTTCAATGCCACGTTGTTGCTGCTCTGCCATAGCCAAGAAGACATGCCCTGTCTTAATCACACAATATAATAAACTGTTATTACACTGAAATGCTTCAATGCCAGTGTTGTGAATGATTTATTTCCCCAAACTTTTAGTAAGTCTTTTATTAGTCTAAATCATTCTTATCTCATCTTACACTCTATCTGTTAGTCGTAGTCATTTTTAGACAAGCTGAGAGATAAAGGGAAGCAAGTAACTGTGCTGTAAAAAAAAAATCAAAGGGCAACAGAAGGCGATGGTGTATTTTTTTCTGGAATCAAAGCTCGGAGTGAAGCTTTCAAAATGAAAGCAAATGTTTGGATGATTTCCTTTGGGGGTATCATGGGTGAAATCGCAGCTAATGCAAAGGTATTGATGCCTGCACTTCACCATAACAGCAAATGAAAACACAGCTAATCCTGCCAACTTCCCCAACTCTCTGACACAGTGCAAACTAAATATAATGTACGTCTTCAGATGGGCGTCTCACACTGAAGTGAAAATGCTGACAGAATAAGGGCAGCTCTGCTCAACCAGATTAGACTGGTTTGTGGCCTTTAAAGCAGTCATAAATCTCTACCACTGAATGCTGTTTTCAGCCGAGGATAAGGCTCGACTTCAGTCTGTGCAGATACAAATTTAACAAATGTGGTCCAGTAGTGGCACTTGACAGACACATTAATAAATGTCTAATTTTGCTGTTCAAATTATGGGATGCTCAACGCCAAGATGTGAGATATCAGTCAAAGTGGAGAAGAGTCACATGGTTTTTCAAAGCCGACGTCACTGCATGCTTGCAGTCAGCATGTATGTTGCGCGTGCTGGCTGCGTCGGCCCAGATTGAAATATATCTTGACTGTTGGAGGGAATCCAGATAACATTTTGTACAGACATTCATGGTTCCCAGAAGATTAATCCAAATGCTATTCTCCTGACTTTTCTTCATGTGTCATAATGAGGTTGACATTTGTGAGTGTGAATTAAATGTCTAAAAACCTTTTGGATGAATTGTCACGACATTTTGTACAGACATGTTTCCAACAGGATGAATTGTAAAAATTCATTTGATCCCTTAACCTTTCATCAGAACCAGAATCAGGTTTGTTGGGGTAGGTTTTTACAAATAAGGGAGTTACCTTAGCATATTGTTGCATAAGAATTAACATAGTAAGAAGAAAATATATATAATGCCATCATCAGGCCAACATTTCTATTTGGTTTATGACCAAATACCTGCTTAAAAACATGTGACTTTCCCATCAATCTCAGGTGTCCTTTGTGCTAATTAGCATACATTAGCATGCTAACACACTAAACTAAGATGGTTGACATAGTATACATCGTAACTGTTAAACATGAGCGTGTTAGCACTGTCATTGTGAGCATGTAAGCATGCTGACGTTAGCATTTAGCTAAAAACACTGCTATCAATTGATGTTAGCATTGTACGTTAGCATTTAGCTCAACGCCCATAAGTACAGCCTCACAGAGCTGCTAGTCATCGGCCTCCTGCTTCATTCTCATGACGTTAGCACAGTCAAGGATGTTAGAAGCAGGGATAATATTTGACATTCTGTTTTCCACATCATACATTAAACTAAAATCAGGTCCAAAACTTTCATAATATTGAGTCAAGACCGATAGCAGAGGTGACCTGACCTGTGTTCAGTGAACAACCAGGAAACAGTATCTTTCTGAACTGAAGACAAACGATTCAGGAATGCATCCACATTATATATTGTACACATCCGTGAACTCAAAGTGTTTGTAGCAATGGGGAGAAACTTTAAAACCTTTTTTAGCAAGGTGGTAAAAAGATACGCTGTAATTGCATCCAACAGCAGCCAAGTGCAACACAATAAGACAACAGAAAAGAGTTGTTGAAATCTGACTACAGGCCAACACTACAGCCTGTGAGTGAGAGTTCAAACTGGCAGCTTTCCAGCACAAGAAACTGCTTCTTCAGGCCTCAAAGCAACCAGTTACTTTTATCATTAGCTAACAGACAAGTGGTCACATGACAAGTTATCTAGAAAACACGCCATTCAGGCGTTAACCTTTTGCTTCTAAAGTAAAAAACAAAGCTGGTTAAATGCTGTGTCATGACCCCAGTAGAAACCAGCCTCTGCGTGTTGTAAATAAAATATCACATTTCTCAATTTCGCCAATTGTGACTATGAATTTTTAATAAATGTGCCATTTATTACATTTCCATTATCATTCTGTACGTTGTCTTGACAGAAACTTACCTCCTTCAGGAGTTCTCTGCTGTGTGAGTAGTTGTCCTTGTCTGAGAATATCTCTGACAGGTTCACGTAGCTCCTCATTGCCTCCCTGTCAAGTGACCAAAACAGAGAGTCAAGGTTTAAAGTAAATGATCATTTATATTTCAATATTATCAAGCTAATGACAAGTAATGAAGATGTTTTGTACAAGCTGAATTTGAAGAGTCTGCAAAGTCAAATGCACGTACTGAAACTGGATATTAAGGTTTGAGAGACTGAAGTAAAAAATGATTCATTTACAGAATAACACTGCTACAGAGACGATGCCGTGACTGAAAATGTCTTGGGTCTTGGGAAATGTCTTAGTTTTAGTTTAATGCGCGATATTTCACTTGTACTTCTTTACAAGGTCGTCTTTTTGAGATTTATTTACAAGGTTTCCATGGCGCTTAATAAATAGTGTGCCCTGAGGGTAACACCAGCTTCCTGTACTGCTGTTTAGAGTGTCCTCTGATCCTAACCACACAATTACAGTTAATTTAATACTTTATATAGGGTAGCTGTTTTAAAAATAGGATGTAGGTCAACTTTAAGTATTTTCTATAAGTTACTATGGAATCTCTTTAAGCACCACTCTATATTAGGACTGAAACTAAGATTGTTTTCCTTAAAGATTCATCTGTGGATTCTTTTCTTGATTAATCGATTAATTGTTCAGTCTACAAATCAATTATTAAAATATTAAATATTAAAGTTATTTAGATTTATTGACTAACTGTTTCAACTCTACACTGTATAAAGTACATTTAAAAAAACGTGTACATGTATTAACTTAGTGGCAAAACTACTTCTTTAATATACCAAAACTTGAGGCTTAGCATCTAGCATTAAAATCTCTTTATATATATATATATAGTGAACTCTATGTCCTCTATGGACCTTTCCCTCTGCAGACACTTTGACTTGTCATAGCAGGAACAACTCACTCTCACTCACAATCATGTGCACAGTCACATATGACATTGTGAAAAAGCTCTTTTAGTATATTTTTGCTGTTTTTATTTTATTTAGTTTCAGTTTTAAGCCACTCTAATGTGTGCTGGAAACCTGAGGTGCCACCGCTGCAATTCCTTGGTCACCAGCAGAGGTCCGTAAAAGTTCTCACTTACTTCATGCTACAATACCCACTGTACTGCACATCCCAATGCACCCTGCACTGCTATTTTACACTTGAGTAAAGACACAGATTTGTTGCAACAGAACTGTTGCACTTGTCAGACTTTTCAACCGTTTCTTCTTTGTCATATTTATAATTATGTGTACTTAAATTAAATTGTTCTTCTGTTTGTATTGTAATTTGTTTCTTTAGGACAGCACACATTGAATTAGTTTTACAGTGTTCTCTGTGTATATGGCAATGAAGACTTCATTTAAAAAAAAATCTTCATTCCTTTTGTAAAAGTGACATTTGTTCAGCTGCAGACCTGTCAGTGTCCTGCCACGTCCTCCTGAGCCGGTGGATGGGGTTGCTCTGCAGCGCCGACACGATGGCATACAGTGAGGAGAAGTTCTTCCTGGCTCGGCACTCCTGTTGAAAGCACACATAGATGAATACGCTCATTTGCATGCGCACACACTCATACACACACACACTGTAACTGAGAACACCTGTGGGAGTGAGTCTGGCTCGTATTAAGTTACAGTGTCCCTTTGAGGTGCTGAATAATGTATACTGCTAAAGAGGTTTGTCCCAACAGAAACCTGGGACGAGCTCAGGACGGCACTTTGGCAGCAAACCAGTGATGCCTCACTCTGCCAAAGAAGATGTTTGTGTGTGTGTGTGTGTGTGTGTGTGTGCATGTAATGAAAAATGCAGTTTCATACAGGAATACTTTACATTACATCTATGTGTATCCATGTGAATACTGAAAACAAGCTGTGTTTAATTCACAGATAAAGAAGCTTGGAAAGGAGTAAAACTTCCCATGTGACCATAACAACAAAGGACTGGACACATTTATGTGTGTGTGTGTGTGTGTGTGTGTGTGTGTGTGTCTGTAATGTACTGTTGTTGCTGTGAGCTCTTCAATACTTTAAAAGTAGCTGATTGTTGTGCACATATCCACAACACGGTTACATAACACAGTTAATCTACATTTCTCTCTTGTATAACTCACATTTTTAAGCAGATTCAAACCTTTACTGTTTGCCGTGAGCTCATTCATCACATTTTCTGACTCAGCAGCACATGTCCTGTTCATGCACAGAACATTTCCTATTCCATTTCCTGAAGTCTACTTCCACTTAAAAAGATGCAGATTTTTAACAAATTCTCTTATTTTCCGACAAAACTGAACAGAGGGAACACTCTTGTAATTTGCTGCTGCTCTGTGCAGAAAAAGAACCAAAAACCAATACTTCATTAATGTGTTGTGCTCTCAGCTATTGATTGAAATGCAATTACTTGTACAGTCACAGCAGAAGCCAGGCAGACTGAGAATTTGTGATGGTATGTGAATCGTCAGAGCTAAGAATTGGATTATGGTTAGGGGATTAAAGGGGTTTATTGTAGGAAAATGCACAGTTGAGGTTTTTTTGGAAGACTTGAAACCCCATCTGACATACTGTTAACAAATCCATTTCAAGCTAAACCCAATTTCCTTCACTTCTAGCTTATAAAAATGGCATCAACTCCTGCATTTTTAGAGCTGTGACCTTTGATTTTTGCACACTGACCTCTGCAACGCTGATCCATTTCTCCAACAGTCGGGCTCTCTGCTGGCTGCGCAGCTTCGTAGGCCAAAGGCAGGATGCTAAAACGGCATTGGCCAACTTGTTGAACTGACGTATGGTGGCCCGGACGGACCAACAAACGTCTTCCCTCCCTTTCTTATCCCTCTGAGACCACAGCGAGCCGAGGCAGTGGTACGGGACCAGACGGACAAACAGCTCCTGGTAAGCGACAGCATATAAATCTATAAACAGCCCTTTTCTTGTGAAACACTAATCAAAGCACGTCACCTGCACAGTGGCAGCTTTCTGTTTGTGTTTGCAGCCGCGGCGGCTCATGTTACTACTGTAAGTGCCACTTTACTTGTAGTCTAAACAAGCTGCTGCTGGTGTGAACAGCAAAAAAGTGAATACAGATGGATCGGGACTGTATTTTATCAGTGAGTGAAAAAGATACATATCCATATGAAAATGAGCAAAAGGGCATGTTAAGGTGAAGCAAAGCAGACTATCCCTGAACTAACCTACAGAGTCAACTCTGACAAAGCAGTGGTACAGTCAGCATCATGCAAACATATTCTGTAAACGTCAGAATAAACCTAATGACAAAAACCTTCCAGTGACAAAAGAAGTGTAATCTATCAGATCTCAGCATCATTTGTCATGCTTTATGCTTCATGCCACCGTCAGCAATATGTTCAGGCTATAAAGAGAACTCACCGCCTCTATCTTGGTGAGCTGCTCAGCGATGAGCGGCGCGGGGAATCCAAGGATGCTGGTGGGTTCAAACCTGGAGGCGTCAGGAGCAGAACCGGTGAAACCGGTCTGATCTGCAAACGGCGAAGCAGTTCAATAAAACTGTGGATTCAGATTGTAACAAACACTGCTGTCTGTAGGAATCAGTTTCTCTCAGAGCTGTCCTGATCCTTCGCAGTGTCCAGTGTAATAATGAAGATGTTTTGTTCCAGAGAATGGTGGCTTTCTCAAGATAACGGCTTATTATCTGGTATTCTCAGGAAAACCAGAGGAAACTGGATAGATATCTCATTTTAATAAGGAAATTACTGTTGTTATCTGGAGATAATGAGATAATTCCCTCATGACTTCTAGATTAGAGGATGAGAGAAAACAAGATTAAGAGTCGGTGCGGATCTGTGCTAAGACACAGTGGTGCTTTTAGCTAAATGCTAACGCTAACGTCAGCAGGCAGCAGGAACAAAATGATAACGCTAACCTGCTGATGTTTAGCAAGTATAATGTTTACCATGCTCACCATCTTGGTTTAGCATGTTAGTATGCTAATTATCACAACTGAGGCCGATGGGAATGTCACTAGTTCTGCAGGTATTTAGTCATTTGACCTGACAATGACGCAAATATTTCAACAGTTGTTGAGGATTCAGGATTTAAACAACCATCTAGGTGCTCTTAAGCTAAAAAAAGAGCAATAGAAAATATACTTATAGTTAGTTTGGTTTCATTTCTTCAATCAAGATGTGTATGTGTATGTTGTATTTTATGTCTTTTGTAGCCCTGATTTGGGATTTACACTGAGAATCCGAATGTATTTCAACATCCAGAAAGGTCTTAACTGTGTCATTTAAATCCCAGTTAAAATACAGACCTTTATGCGCTTCAGGGAGCAGAGCTTTCTCTCTGAGCTCCTCGGCTATCCTGAGGAGGCGAGCGCGGAGGTCGGTTGCAGACGAGGAGTCCTGGGGGAGGAGGGGAGCCAGGCGCAGCAGGCGAGACGGCTCCCCCAAACTCTTGAAGTCTTCGGGATACTCAGAGAGCCACATGCTGAACACTGTACACACCGCTCTGCAGAAATGAGGAGATAAATCCACAATTATTCCGCATTTCCAGGGCTAAATGTGTCACAACATTAGAAAGCCAAATAATCTTTTGCTTTTCAGTCTTGACCTGCAGACAGTTCAGAGATCTGAGAACAAAAATGCTCATCATCAGGAACCGACTTGTAAAGAATCATTTTCATATCAATCATTGGGTTTTGTTGGAAGCCGATGAAGGGAAATGTGATAGCGACACCTGAATCTGCTTCTGGTTTTAAACCCTAAGCTGGTGCAGGTTGTTGTAAGCAGATAAACAAGCCGTAGCAGATTGGAATTGACTGAATATATTGACATTTTCCACCGCATCCAAAAAGTTGCCAAGAAATCATGTTTTTAAAGTGTTCAGAAAAGAAAAGCAGCATAGCTTGTTGAGATGGTTTGAATTTCCTGTTGCTATCTTTTGCTCTCTTTGATGTCTGATGTTCACTTGTTTAATGGTCGTGGTTTATGTAACACTGGTAAAGCACTACTGTTTGTCCCTATAGTTTAAAATTAAAAAGATGAGCTCTGCCTGGTTATAATAATATTCCCACCAAAAACAGGAGCAAGAAGCGAGACTGTTTTCAGAAGACAATGATGTACTCTCACACAAAGGTGTTGGGTAGCATTTTCTTGAAACTCACTTGTTGAAAGATTGTCTCATCTGGCTCCTCTCGCTTTCCCCAGGTGGGTTCTCCAATCTGTTAGCAAAAAGGACGTTAGTGGAGCAGAAAAAAAACTGAAACATCAGCATCTTTCAGCTTCAAATGTGTGCATCTGCTGTGTCATGAATAGAACTTTAAGAATGTATTAATAGCTTGTTTTTCACAAGACGCTTTCAGGTGTTGCTCAGATGTTTACCTGAACATGAACATGTTGCCGGGAGTTCAAAGTGACTCTACTTTGTGTTGCTTCTTTGGAAAAACTTTCCAAACAGGTGTTTTATACAAATGCCTCCATTATTTACTAAAGGCTTTATAACAGAACCAAGAGCCTTCACGAAAAACACTAAGCTGCAGTTATTTTAAATTGGCACACAGGTGCTTCCTGCATTGTGAAGAAACAATATCCCCAAATACCTGCAAAACAAATGACATCCCCATCACCGTGAGCTGTACTTTGTGTTTAGTGCTAATGTGTTAGCATGCTAACACTCTAAACTAACTGGTAAACATATTACCTGCCAAACGTGAGCATGTTAACATTGTCATTGTGAGCACGTTAGCATGTCATCATCGTAAGAGCTGCTAGCATGGCTGTAGAAAAACTGTCGACTTATATGGAAGTTGTCTCTCCAGTTTAGCAAGAGCAGAGTGAGCAGAGCCTCTCTGACATTCTCCATTCACTTTTTATCTTCCTGCACCCAAACCCCCACTGGACAGGATCCGTCTGAGATTTCACTGCTTCGCACAGCACAAACTCAGCCAGACAGGACACTGACAGCTGTCGTGGTTGCTGTGCATCATTGCAGCTGGAACTGCTGTCATAACAGTTTCAGAAACATTCCCTGAAAACCAGATTCTCTAGACAAAAACTACAAATGAGATTAATAGCAATCAGAGATTAAAAATATATTTTTAAACTCTCCAACCTGTCAGTGAGGATGTCCAGCACTCTCTTGGTGGAGGTGAAGGATCGATAGGTGGAGAGGAAGATTGTGATGAAGGAGGAGTCTCCCATAGAGAAGGAGTGGAGCAGGTGGAGCACCAGCTTCTCTTCGGTCCCGGCTTTCACACACTGGGAGCGAGAAACCGCTGACTGGAGGAGGAGAGAGAACAAGACTGGGAGTTAACGTCACTGCAGATAGGAGACCCTTTCAATCGCAGTGCAGTCAGTCACACATGACTTACAATGGGACTATTGGGGCCGCCGTGATTCTGTTTGACCACCACTGTGTAGATCACTCCATCCTCCTCTTCCTCCACTACGGTGGACTGTAGAGCAGAGAAACCAGCTTAAGACAGCGTACGTGTGTTGCAAAGATTGCATGAAAATCAGAATGAACTTCGGACACTGGAAGAAATAGACAATCTGTTTGGCTCGGTGCAGTCAAGAAATGTGTCAAAAGAAAGCTTTTTACTGCTGATACTGATTCCAAGTGCACATTTTCACCATGTTCTTTTACTGACTTACACCATTAGACAAGCTCATTAAAATGATTTATAATGATAACGAAAGAGATATAATCTGTTCTACTTGAGACATTGCACTGAAGTCCCTTCTCACACGCTACATGGAGCAATAACATTCCAGTTTTAGTCTCTGGGAAAGTCCCTGACACATTTATACTATTTTATACTGGTACTGACTCACAGGCACTATCCCGTGCATGTGCAACACAGCCGGCCTTACCAGGTCCAGAGGACAGTACCAGGTAGTCTTCATCGGTGAGGGCTCTGTCTGAAGAAGAGAAGGAAACAAACCAGGCGTTAAAACATAGGTGCTGAACTTATTTGTCTTATTAATGGAAAAGGCATTTTACCAAATGAGTGAATCAGCAGAAAAGAAACACATCATATTTCCATTAAGTGTATAGTCCGAGGCAGTGGTTGTCAGTATCAAGTCAAACTAATCCTGAGCCACCATCACAGACTGTGTGTGCACTTCAGCCACAGTATGATCCTCCCTTTGTTTTAGCTTCTTTCATTTAATGAAAGATTTAATGAATTCACAAGAAAAAGCATTATGTTGGTGTTCTTACACACATTACCGTTCAATTTGCGTCATCCTCACTATCTGACGTTTTCTGCACTTACATATTACACTGATATTGTCCATATCTTTTGTGTGTGTATATACACTATATATACAGTATATACATGTAAATGCAATGGCATAACTGTGTATCTTCCTTGTAAATCTAATTTAGCTTTCATCATTTATTTAGTGCTTCTTTTACATACCTTGTTTTTCTTTGTTGCCTATTCTAATTTAAAATATTTTAATAATTCTTTATACATTTTCAGTGTGTGTGTGTGTGTGTGTGTGTGTGTGTGAAGTGGAGTGGACTACAACTGCGTTTCAGTGTCCCATCCTGTGTTGTATAAAGCCAATAAAGCTGAAACTTGAAGCTTGAGCCTTGAAACTTTGAGAAAACTTCTAAACTGACACTGATCACTGGTCACTTTGTTTGTTTTTGTACATCTTTGCCTGGTCTTCATTTGGCAGATGGAAACAATTATTTGGAACTTGTTGTCCAGCGTTTGTTCTTCCAGTAAAGCAGCTGTCAACCAATTTGAGAATGACAGTCGGTCACAATCTTGTGTTGTGAGCTGTTGTGTTGGTGGGTGGGGCTGCCCTTTTGTTTACATCTAGACCACTGGTTGTACATTTCAGTAATACATTGATCAGCATCACTTTACACTCGCCGTGACATTTCACAACCGTGTCTTTTTCCATTATAATAAAAAAAGCATGAGCTAAAAACACCGCGTGAAGTCATCCTGGGTTGTCTGGCAACATCTCCAGACCATTTTAGACATTTTGTACTCATTGTGAGTCAACAGGTTGGAGCTGAACAAACCTCACTAGCAACACCTTGGAAACACAACTCAAAACAAATATGGCAAAAAACACAACATCCTATGAAGGTTGGTTGTTAATAAGTCTCTGAAAAAGTACAGCTAATCACCTGCCTTACATTTTCATTGTTTTTGCAATGTGCTGACTTTCAAAGTGCAAATTCAAAGTCACATATGAGCCCAGAAACATATTCATACAGACAGCAGAAGTGTCTGAGTCCTGCTACCCCCCCACCCCCGTTCAACCTATGGTATAATTAGTTGTAATAAGCATCTGTTAGCCTCTATTAGCCTCTTTTAAAATACCTTGAGTTGACTTGATCGAAGGTCAACGCTGCAAGCAGGCGCTCTGCATTCAAAAAGGATCCTACCGCACTGAATAATACAGTCTGTGTGTCAAACCGGTTCTCTGGCTGCCTTCACGCAAATATACCTGCGATTCTATCTTTCCCATGAAATCAACACACAAACGCACGCAAAAAAGGAAAGACAAAAAAGTCACACAGTTACCTTTCCCCGGGCGAGTCGAGACAGGTAGCAATCTCTGAGCTTCCTGGAAGTCTTCAGGATAAAGGTACTAATGGCATTTTCATTTTCTCCATTTTCTCTCATTTGGCGCTCCCTCTTTGTTTTGCTCTCTCCCTCTCTAAACTTGACCGCCTCTTATTTCCCTTTCGTTTGACCTAGATTTGTATGTTTTTTATGTCTTTACCGTTGGCCTCTCTACGCCTTGCAGCTCTATATCACAAAGGCACACCTGAAGCAGGAGCTAAGTCCGGCCCCCACGAGCCTGCATCATCTGGGCACACCCACTGTGCACATACACAAACACACACACCCACACACACATTACAAACACAGAGATAGGGATGTGTCAGGGTTGATAGTACAACACAAATTTTTCGTGAATCACTTATAGACACACATGCAGTATGCGCATGAAAACCTCACATACAGACACACTGCGCACACAAATGCAGACCCTCATCAATAGGCGCATGAATGGGCACTTGCCTGCACACACACACACACACATACACACACACTCACACACACACACACACACACACACTGAGAGACAAAGCCCCGAAGCTATTTCCAGAACAATACTCCCCTCTCTTTCAGTCTCTCCTCTCTGCTCTCCTGCTGTCTTTGTCTTTGTTGATGACCTTGCCGTGCAGATAAACCAGTTTGACTGAGTATCCTATTTAATATAACACTAAGCAAAATGACATCGCATGATAACAGGTAGAAGTTGGACAGGCTCCGTACTATATATTTATTTAGAAGCCTGAAAGTCTGCTTGAGCAGTAGGAGACTCTCTGTAGCCGAACAACAAGAGGTAATAAATGTTCTGACAGCCACTGAACCAGGAAGCAAGCTGTGTTTATTTAAGGGGCTATTGGCATCACAGAGTGAAGCCATGTTAACTAGGTGGAGACTTTCACAGCTGTGTGTGTGTGTGTGTGCGTGTGTGAGTGTGGAGCTCAGTTAGGTTATTAGTGCGTTGACTAACACACAGCCCAGACAGTATCAATTAAAGCAGGATTAATTGATTTTTCTTTGGCCACTTGAGGCCAGTGGAACCGGCTGCAAACACAACATTTATCATATCACCCTGTGAAGTTGTTACAGCTAACGTGTTAGCAAAAAGCCTATTTATAAATCCAGCAGACACAAAGCAAAGTTAGCTTAGCATTCATTTGGAGTTATGTTTCTGTCTATGTGGCTACTACAAGTCCAATATTCTCTCTCCTTTTAGCTCCGTTTTTGTCTCCAACAACTCCTGAAAAAATACGTGGCTCATTAGCTACTTAAAGCCTCACTATGTTCACTAGCTAATTGCAAACTTTGCCTGTCTGTAGTGTACTGCGGATTAACCAGAGGGTTTTGTTTTGTTGCTAGAAACTTCTAAAACGTAAAGTTGCGGGCCGTAAAAACCAAAACAATTAGCTAAAAGATGCTAAAATGCTCAGTGGAGCTGAGAGGAACTGCTGAGTCAGATGATGATTCTGTCGGTTTGTCACTACAGGCGACACCTTTCACATAAGGTGACTCATTGCTAATACATAAATACTGATTAGTGCAGCTGTAAGTAGACAGAATACAACAGTCAGGTCCTCCAGATGCTTACTGAAACTGCTAAATGTTGCTTACAAAAAAACTGAAAGTGTGCACAAAATAAAAATTAATATAAGACTTAAAAAATATATGTGCAAAACAAAAACAGTGCAAAATGTTATTTAGCAGGACTGGAGAAGTTAGTGGCGTCATAAGTCTGCTAACGAGCATTAGTCATCCTAAAAAGCCAGACTACACACACAGTAAACTGTATTTACTATAACTTTAAGATCTGCAAACCTGTAATTAGGTAAACACTAATTAAAAACACTTTTACAAGCTGCTAAACACAGCTTGTGAAAGTCTTATTTATTTTGGGTTTTGAGGAGTACATATTGAATCTCGTTGATACAATACCAAATTCATCAATACAGGTAAATCTTAGGTTGTCTTATCTTACAATTCACTATTTAAATGTAACACTTGTCTTAGCTTTAGTTCATGAAATATGATGAATGTGCCGATAGAAGAAAAATACTTAAAACAAAGTAGGTCTGTTTAAATATTTATATGTTAAGTATAAGTCATGTCAAGTGGAACTCATATTTAGACAAGAAGATAGAAAAAAGATCCTCTTAACCAGAATAGATAATAACGAAACAAATAAAACTTGAATCAGAATATTTCCATTTTTCATTCTGCTAAACCTAACTGACTGAAAACACGGGGAACCCTTAGAAAATGTGATAAAATGTGGGAAATAGATGTTATAGATGCATGTGCAGGCAGTTGGCAGGATGATTAATTACTGTACGGAGCTACAAGGCTTTAAATACAGCTTGTTTATATATAAGATTGGCGCAGTCTTATTGCTTACTTATCAAAAAGTGAAAGTGATTCAGAGCTCACTGATCACTTCTCTGGCCTTTAGCACTCGAGCCCAGTGCTCCTGTGGGTCTTTATCACAGACTGAAAGATAGCCCTTTGTTCTGTTTCCTTATTATAGTCAGAAGGGGTTTATTGAAATACTTGAGATTAAAGTACATTCGTTGGAGCGTCAGTCGGGTTTGCCTTCTGAAGCCAGGCTGAATCTGGGTCAGAGAAGTCAGCTTTTTCTGTGGAGAAACTTTTCAAAGCGTAATAGGTGTGTGTAATTGTGATTCCAGCTGCCTCGAAGCCTGGTGGATGAGCATCGTGATTAAAGGCCACTGTGGTGGGTGGCATGAGTCGGGCTGTTATTTGTGGATCTCACATTTAACTTTCATCAATACCAGTGTTGATTTTTCCCATATGTACTATTGTTGTTGTGACACTTTGTTTATGTTCTTTTGAAAGATGGGATCTTCTCTTAGGGCGATAAGCTCTCCTTTTTCTTAAAGTTCCCCCAACCCCCAGCTGCAAGCAGGAAGTACATAATAAGTGGAGACAAAAACAGGAAGCAGGACGTTCCGTCGTGTTGCGAAGCTATTTTTCTTCCCCTCTCCTTCCATCACAAGTTGAGGCTGTGTCAACCTCTCCTCCTGAACAACTACGTCAGCTATTGGACGGCAGCAGAAAAGCAACAAGCAGGAAGCCAACTCTCCATTTTTACCCCCCTGGTCTCAAAAAACAACCCGTACTAACCCTCTTCCTGAAATAAATCCATGTAATTGTCCAAAAAGCTTTGACTTTGAACAAATACACACACCACTGACGCCCCTTATTTACCACCCTACACAAGTTTTTCCACCAAACAGGGGGTCATAAATACAACTTCTGAAGCTTTATTTAAAGATAACCATTGTTTTTTGAGTGGCCCACAACCCCGACCCCTTCCTTCCTATCTTTCTCTCTGCTCCTCTTCTCACGCTTTCATCTATGTATCCCTTGGTGCCCGTTATCTGCTCCCTTTCAAGTAGAACTCTCTGGCATTAAAGCCAAAGCTGTTCTATTCCCCTTAAAGGAAAAACTCCTCCCGTGTATGTGGTTACTCTGTCAGATATCATCAGTCTGTGATGTTCTGCAAGTTAAGTTTTGTAGTGAAAAGTTGACTTTTTGGTGGGCAAACTTTGGGCAAATTGTGCGATTTCCACGGAAATGTCCAGTGACAGGCGTTAACTTGTTCCTGTCAGTCAGGCGTTGGTTTATGGGTATACACAGTAGCTAACTAGCCAGCCAAGCAATGTGTGAACATAGCAGGGTAAAAAATATGGCCAAAAGTACTCGGACAATCAAACAAAGTATGTGGACGCCCAAATATTACACAAGTATCTGTATCTGTGTCTGTTGAACATGTTATTCCAAAGCAGTGGGCATTCGTTGGCTGTTATAACCTCCACTCCACAGGTTTTGTAACCTGGCTGCAGGGATTAGCTCCCATTCAGCCACAACAACATTAAGTGTCAGTGATGTTGGGGCGATAAAGCCTGCTTGTCAGATGGTCGAGTAGCTTTGGGAACCCACCCCCACACACACACACTTTTCTGATGTCACAACGGAGGGGGCTGCGTTTTAGTTTCTGAAGCCGACAATCTGATATTCACTAACTTCTTTAGGCAGTGATCCGCTGAAAAAGCATACAGTGGTTGAACTTCTCTCTCTCTCTCTCTCTCTCTCTCTCTCAAGCTCTCTGTTTTCATTCTTGACGCAACTGTTTCTGTCAGTTTCCGCTCGTACGACCAAGAAAAACCCCATCAATGACTTCAAGGACAGTCTGTCTGAAGATGTGCTGCATAATCACTGCAATTAAACAATATTGTGTCACCCCGCCTTCGAGTGTGACAGTTTGGAACGACTATAAACACTTTGCCTTTCCGTGGGCAGACACAAAAGTGACGCGCACAGTCGATGTTCAAGTTAAGCCCAAATGTGTTGGATGGAGTTGAGGTCAAGTTCATCCACGGCAGTATGGGTGAGGTGCCTTTCCTGAACTATTGCTGCAAAGTTGTCTAAGCACACTTGTCTAAATTATCATCGTGCTGTAGAATTATGATTTACCTTAAATTACGGGTCCTAGCCCAAATGATGAGGAACAGTCTCAGGCCAAAAGGATACAGAAGTATGAAGTGTATCTATTTCTGCCTTCAAGTGGAACATATATTTCTGTGTCATGGCATCAGGAATGAGAAAAGAGTAGACATTAAGAAATAAAAAAAGAAAAACACAACCTCAATGGGATCAAACTTTTTTTAAGATTTCCACTTGTCCACATCATTGTGAACTCTTCTCATGATATGTGACCTCACTTTAGAGAACTATTTTATGAAAGCTGGGCCCCTAATTCAAAAGAAACATATCTCTGCTTTCTCTATGGTGTTCAAGTTCTTGCTGTGCAACTGTTTAATATCAAAAGAAAAGCGGTGTGTTTAGAGAGGAGATGACTTTTGACATGTGAAATATTTGGTTCTTTGAAACCGTTATCTTTGTTCTCTGAAAAATACACCAGTAGTACACCAGTACAGAAATGCACCTCCAAGCAAGGAAATAGGCTGAAAAATAGATGATCATTTATCTGTATTAACCATGCTGAAGTGATTCAGGCTTGATTTTTATCCCAATCAATAAAACTGAACCTGAAAACGCACTTTGCTTCACCTAAAAGCTTCATTGTTCACTCGAGGTTGCCACTTCATGGATTGTGACTCACACATCCAAGTTTCCCTCATCAAAGAATGAGCAAGTGGCCGTATTGGATTCCACTTGACAGAGTGTCCTTGGAGACGGGCCTGTGATACTGGATACTGTTTATAGGGAGAGCAGGTGTACGCCACATCGACCGGCCAAACCGCCGCATGCATTATTTACGGTGAGGTCCAGCAGCCGCCATGTGAAACGAGCACGGAGGAAGTCTGCCCATCCTGAAAGAGTCAGTGAGACTTCTTTTTTTAGCTGCAAAGAGTTTCTTGAGGCCCGGTGTGAAGATAAACCAAAGAGCCATGTGCAGGTCATGTGTGGTGAGGGCCAGAGGGCTGGTCAGTAGATCATCGTGACTCAGGGGAAATGTTTTGTTTCATTGAAGTGTTGAAGGTTGAAGTGTGAAGTTTTTGTTTTTCCCCATACGTGCAAGAGACAAGAAATCCTCAGCTGTAGATAAAAGCAGCCTAATTTCTCTCAAAACCCCTCAAAACAAACATCCCCCACTGTGTGTGAAGTTCAGACAGCAACCATGTGAAAGACTTCTGATAAGATTCAAACGAACCTCACCTTCAAGTCATTAAACATTAACAGAGGTGAAAGGTTGTGGGAAATTCACCTGTGGCATGAACCTTTTAACTTCCTGAATCCACAGCCATGCTAGCAGCCCTGTGAGGATGTTAGCTAAATGCTAACATCAACATGCTAACACAATGACAATGCAAACATGCTGATGCTAAAGCAGGCATAATGTTAATCATGTTCACCAATCTTAATTTAGCATTAGCATGCTAACACTGTCTAATTAAAACTAAAGACAAAGTACAGCAGAGGCTTGCGGTGTCGTTAGATTTGCAGACTTCCCCGGATGAACTGTTTTATTGTGAAACTACTACCTTATTTCCCTGTTTTGAGTCTGTGTACCAATATTTCTTTAAAAAATGAGTTTGATTTGCATGTAACTGGTTGAATTGACGCAGTTTATGGAAACTAACAGCATTTCGGGTCGCAGTAAATACACTCACACTCGCTGTCTTCATCTCTCTCTCTCTCTCTCTCTCCGTCTGTATCACACTGACTTTTCTCCCTGAGGGTTTTCTGAAAACCATCCGACCGCATCTGCTGTTTATTCAAGAAGCTGGTAGCCGAACGCAGCCTGTACAGTTGTTCAGAGGACTAAAGGCCGTAAGCTGTGTTGGCCAGGAGACCCATGACAAATAAAAAAGTTTTCCTAATCCCCTCTCAGACCCGTCAGGTCACTTTATTGTGTGAGCAGAAGAAAAAGCAATAAAACAGATAGCAGGAGGAATCAACACCACAAAGAAAGCTGTGAGAAATAGTAGCACGTCACGTGACTCCCTGCAACACACTCGAGTGACAAAATGATGGATGTGTTTCAATGAGGCAAAAGGAAAACACTCACCTGTGAAGTCTCCAGTTCATCGCCGCCGCTCCCCCTCCCTGATTGGTTGCTGCTTGGCGTGCCGCTGTCAGGTGGTAAGGGCCGGTAGCCAATGAGAGGCACGTCGCTTGACTCCACCCCCGGCAGGTCATAACCACCTGTTCGCAAGTTACGGGGCTGCATGGCGCCAGCTGCGACAGACAGGGAGATCACAAGAAGTGGAGATGTTTCATGGCATCTTGAGAGCTTGTTGGGATTAAATAAGTGATATCATGTTCATTAGTGCACATGATAATACAAAGTGACATTTGAAGCTTATAGTTTGCTGTTATTCTCCTTATAAATCACTCTAGAAACTCTCTCAGACCAGGAAAGGGTCAATTGAGGCTCAAAACGTTTCTGTTTAAAAATTAACATCTTAAGACCTTAATTCTAGCTTCTTTTTATCTTCTATTTCATTTTACTCTT
Source organism: Nannoperca australis (assembly GCA_036023655.1). NCBI lineage: Eukaryota > Metazoa > Chordata > Actinopteri > Centrarchiformes > Percichthyidae > Nannoperca > Nannoperca australis. The sequence continues at coordinate 7,681 of JAVQJD010030409.1, read as the reverse complement.
CTTAAATGTCTTTCTATACTGCCTTGTATTTCTGTCATATCGTGTCTTAAGGGATGGAAACAATCGTGAGGCACCCGTATGAACATTGAAACAGGTTTTGCTTGCTATGATTATTCCTGGCCATTAAAAGATCCCTTCCTAATTCCCCTTTTTGTACCTTAGATAAAGTGCGTTGAACAGCCTTGTGGGAAGGTACTACACAAATAAGCTTATAGTTGGACAAATATCTAAACTTTGACAGATAAAATATGGATAGACTGAACTTGTTTTGATCACATTGGACAAAAAGACACGCCTCTTTAATTTCAGTGTTTGGGTCCTTGTTTGTGACGATGGAACTACTCTAAACCTGCTAAAGATCGACGTTCAGGCGCAGTAAGTGTCATAAAAACAGTACAGCAACCTCTGAGTGCCCATTGGAGACGTTTCAAACAAAGGGAACACAGTACAGTAAGTTAATGGCAGCTTGGAGGCCATTTTGTGGTTAATTTGTTTAACACATTTACTGTGCCCCACAGCAGGTCAGGATTTGCATAGCAACCCTTCCTTCGATTTCCCTTTCCCCTCTTTGGTCTTTGGATTGCTGTGAAGATAGACATCTAGTAAACACGGTTTCAGGAGGAGAGGTGTAGGAGGGAGAGAGATGGAGAGGCTGATACAGAATCAAGTGCTATGGAAATGTGAACTCTTGCACAGTGATGCAAGCAGCAAGCGCTGTAACGAAACCACAGTTGGAGCACTGAGCTGTTCAGGTGGTGCATAACATGTTGATAAATGATGTGTGCTTTCTGTTTAGCAGCTTCTTCTGGCGTTGTGAGGAAAACATGCAGAATGGCTGCTGTAAGTGAAAATCCACAGATTAGAGTCAATCCCCTGAAGACCTCCGTCGACTCTCACAACTCTAAGAAAGATAAGAAAGAACAGGAGCTAAATAGCCTCAAGTGTGGAATAAAAATGTGCTGGCACTCCCAACTTTCCATTGTGCCTTTGTCTTGGACTCACATAGCCCTGTAGCATATGTGCAACACCTACTTTCTCTCACACCATCATGTACCATTGCTGTATGTTATTTTTGGCTCGTTGTAACATTGCTTTCCAAACCAGTTTGCAGTCTGCATGAGAGAGGAGAAGACACGTGCAGGCCCGCAGGGACAACAAGCCATGAACAGCCATGACCAACGGCTATGCAGAGGTCTGAATGCCTGCTATTCACTGACTCTGACCAAAGCAAACAGCCCACATATGACCGAGGCACACACACACACACAGCTGTAACTAGGTTACAGTTAAGTCACACCCCATAATGCTGCTTTTTCTGCTCAGTAAATGCAGCCGTAGGGTGGTGCTGCAGTTCTGTTCAGTCCTAATGCTAGCTGCTGTCACAGGCAGGCTGGATGAAGAGGACGGAGCCTGACAGTGTGAGGGCTGTAAAAGTTTGTGCGTGCTGACACTCACGTTACAACACACAGGAGTGACAGAGGATGACATCTGCTTCCTACTGTGAGTCACACAATGACACCAAGGCCCCCTGGCGATTTAAACATTAAAATGAACCAACACAGGCTAGTGAGAAGAGAAACGAGGGAAGCTGTGGTTCAAACTTACTGATGGCAAAGTGTCATTCGCAGGATGCGGGCTGTCCAACTGCGCTCAGCTGGATTCGGATTAAGACGAGCGCCGGAGCTGCTGGATCGGTGGCCGAATCAGCTGAGGAGAGTCGCACCCATCTGTACCACAGTCACCGACGACACCGTCCGCCGCCTCGCCGCCCCCACCCTCTCTCTCTCTCTCTCTCTCTCTCTCTCTCTCTCTCTCTCTCTCTCTCTCTCTCTCTCCCCTCTATCAGCGTCCCTACACTCCGCTCGTCTGTCCAGCCTTCAGCAGCCGATAGCGCACTTTGGCCAAGCTGCAAACTGCCTCCCGCGCTCCTCGCCTCCTCCTTCCTCTCTCTCTCTCTCTCTCTCTCTCTCGCGCTGCAGTTCCTGTATGCTGTGCTCTCGGCGCTTTGGCAACAGATCCGTATTTCTGGGTGACACACGGCGTGAGGATACTGATTCAGTGCGCCGCTCCTCCGGCGGAAATGTGACTTCACGGACCGAAGGAGAGACATTCCGCACGGTCGGAACCCTCAATCAAAAAGCCATAGGTTCACTTTATAAAACTTTATTTTAATACACTTGACACATGTTTGTTGCATACCAAACCTTACTGCCGCATCATTCTAATCAAGCCATACTTTCTTTTTACCTAACCTGAACTATAAAACAAATCCTCATCCAAAATCTTAAACGTAATTTACACTTGTATAATATACATATATAAAGCTTTGTCACATATTAGCCTAATTCTACTTCTAAACCTAAACTCAAGTCCTAATAGTCAGATAAATACTTACTAACAATCCTAATTGCATTGTGTCTTTCCATTTTATGATTCTTTACACTCAGTCACACTTGATATGCAAACATGCATTTGACAGCTGTACAGTAATTATAGTTGCTTTAGCTTTTTGTGCACAGAAAAGGGTTTGCATGAACTATGATGCATTGTTGTAGATTAAATTACCCAACAGTATATAAAAGAAATGCAAATTAGCTCCACCTTGCCCAATACAACAGTGAAAGGCTGCGTCATCAGCAGATGCATGTACAATAATAATCCAGTATATTAATGTAGCACTTACAGCTGCAGTTTCACTGTATTTTACTGTACTTTTTTACTCTTGCATGCAGGACTTTTACTTGTAATGGAGTCTTCTTACACTGTGGTAATGATATAGGGCCTTCCCTCACTGCCATGCCAAAGTACTGACTAACATTAGACATGTTGCTGTTGTTCAGCTGTTGACAGGATGAATGGCACTCTCTGTAACCATGAGGCCGTCCTGCCACTCTGATTACCACGGCCATCATGTGACAGAGATGGCCATGTGCATTATGTAGGTCACAGGAAGTTGAAATACCGTGTTTTGATGAAAGAGTCTTACTGACACACATAATGGAAAATAACCAAACACTACACAAAGACACAACAGATGATGACATATGATAAGATACAATGTAGACCAAAGGTTTTCAAAGTGGGAGGCGCCAAACTGTTTCAGAGGAGGCTCAGTGAATGGAAGTGAAAGGAAAAAGACATCAGTAAATTAAAACAAGATCATGTAGAAATACATGTGTGATTTGGTTAAAGAGACAATTCAGAGCTACATAGAGTCAGAAACTAATAAATGCCTTAGGACAGACTTGTCCTCTGAAGTCATATTAGGCTGTCTCGCCTCAATTACTGAGTGTGTATGGATCAAATAACATAATCACGATCCCAAAGACATCCAGGATCTGAGAGAAATGATCAAGTAAAGTAACACAGACAATTCACATCGTATCATTTCAAGGTTTATTGGACATCATGCTGGTTTCCTACTTATTTTATGTGTTTGCTTGGGATCCTTTAAAGCCACGCGCTTCAACTAAAGAGTGTTGTCTTTCATTGTTGCTAGTTTTTAGAGTCCTGAGGAGGTACAAGTCTCCATCATGTCAAAAGCAAAGCTCGCAGAAATCCTATCATATGCAATCACATCCCACCTCTGTCAGAACAGAACGAACGGCCTTCACTTCAACGTAACGGCCCTGAACGTCCCTCAGACTGACGGGCTGACTGCGGTACAGCTGGAGTCCTTGTATTTGCTCGCCACCTGGTGGTGACAGTTGCAAATGGGCACTTCTTAATCTGCCAGGGGCCATTTTGAACCGCACGGAGGCGTTAACACACGCCTGACTGGTGTGAGTAATGTGTGAGACACAAACAAGAAAAGACACAAACAAGGGGAAATAAACAAACAACACCTTGAACTGGACACACGTGCCTGTAGCCAAAACGCACGAATCTCCCAAATCAACTTAACTGTGAGTATAATGTACTGTAGCCTGCTGATGCTCAGCCCAATTAGCCTAAGCATGGTTAGCTAATTGAATTGTGTCTGCGCCTCTGTGGAGAAGTTGCGGCCAGATGTTTGTCTTTGTCTTGAAGCAGTTCATAGGTTTTCTGTAATTAATTTCATGCATATTCAACAATGTGCATGTTTGTTTCATGACCAGATCTTGTGGAGAACAGCAGTCTGCATTGCCCGTGGAAAATATCTTAGATGCCTGACTTGAGTTGGTGTAATCAGAGACATACTTTTACTTTCCATCACACGTTTAATTACATTCCTGCTGTCCCGTGAGAGGAGATGGCCCTCTGGATGGAACATCTGTCCCGCACATGTGCTGTTTCGTCCACTTTGGCTTCCAGTATTTTCAGCAAAGAGTCCCGGAGAGGTTGTTCCCAAAGTGTAGGTAGACACTGTTGAGAGAAAACTGATTAACGTGTTTTGATTTCTAAGGAAGAATAACTAATATGAAATAATTGTATATGCGGTGACCTCATTACTAACCTGTAACCTAATGCTGAGATATTATGTCATTCTGAAGCTGCCTTAACTTTCAGAGGCGATGGTGTAATGTCCGAGCAGCCCTCAAATGTGAGCTTTTAATAAAGAAACCAGCTGTATTCGGTTAAGCTCGCCAACAGAGGAGCTAATAATCAGTTGTGTATGTATATAAAGACACGTTGAAGTGCTCGGCGCCGCCTGCTCTCAGTTTGAAAACTTTCCTCCACGGGTTTCCTAAACTTGGCTGGTCGCTGTTGTTTGAGACCAATTAACGAGGCGACTAAACTCATTAATTGGCCGCTTAATTGGCCCCTGTCGCTGCGCGCGCTGCTTCCGCTGGCTTTTAGCGCACCGCCATCCGTTCCTTCCTCCCGCTGCCAGGCGTCACACTCCCGCCCGGTCTCAACGATTTAGGGTCAATCTCTCAGACGGGAAGGTGCTCTCGCCGTGGACCCCCCCCCCTCCCTCTGGATCCACCTCTGGATCCCCCTCTATCAGTATCTCCCTCCCGCTGTATCTCGGTGTTTTATGTCTGCGTCACAACAAGTCGGTGGAGAGCGAGAGGCGGGGATGATGGCGTCTCTGGCGGCTTGATTCCGGTGCTGCTCAGACAAAACCCGCCTTAATAGCATCAATAGGTGGCGGCGGAGAGGTGGAGGGAGAGGAGAGCAAAAAAAAAGCGACGGGGACATGACGAAACGGCACCGCGGAGGACGGACAAACTAGGCTGAGAGACCGACGGACAGTCAGCCTTTCTCCCCCCCCCTCCTCCTCGCTGACGGCTTGACTGACACACACAGGCGCTTGGCACAGACAGGGACATACATGCACATCATCCACTTTTTGCAAACACGCAGGCTGCGCATCGGAGCGGGCAGTAATTGGGCAGCGGAGATCCACGGCAGATGAGGGCATTTCATGTCCAGCCTGCCCAGGAATCACTGTGACCCCGACGGAAAGGAGTTCGACTTGACAGGTACCCTTCACCGGTCAGCTCACTGTGCGATGTGCCCGATTTCCCTTTTGATTTCACAAAAGGCTATACGTGCACTGTTATGCAGCCTATCCTGCGTCTGCCTCCACTTGAGTGCATGCACTGGAACAAATGCTCAACGCGCAGAGATAATGTCTGCACAGTCATTCACCTATTCAAGTTTTTAAGATGTTGGGAGAAGAAGAAGAAGAAGAAGAAGAAGAAAACAGCAAAGTGCCAGGCAGATGCTTCAAGTAGCTGCATAGTGATCTGCACTCATTCAATCAAACTGTATTGCAGCAGTCATCATGCAGTGTTTTGTGTGTGTGTGTGTGTGTAGTAATCATTTGTCTTGCTCTCTGGTTGTGTACTCACTCTCATCTTTCAGTGTGGTGGATACAGGCTGTCGCTATGCTCTGGTCTAAAAGGAGGAGGTGGGGGTGGGTGTGTGTGTGTGTGTGTGTGTGTGTGTGTGTGTGTGGGGGGGGTGAGGATATTAACCCCTTTGCACTGAAGCCTGCCTGTCTGAGAACCAGCTGAAACGCCGGGGCCATAAACCCCTCTGTCAGCAATGGCAGCAAAGTATTCAGCGAATAAATCGGATTTCCATTTCACACAAGCCCTGCTCTCTCCCTCCTCTCTCCCTCCTCTCCGTCTCTCTCTCCTCAGGATGGGGGGAGTAAGTGAAGGAGATGATGTGTTGGCTCGATGGAGTGATGGACTACTGTACCTCGGCAACGTGAAAAGAGTAAGTGCGAGTGGGAGTGTGTGTGTGTGTGTGTGTGTGTGAGAGACAGAAAGAGACTGGATAGTGTGTGTGTGTGTGTGTGTGTGTGTGTGTGTTCACTTGGATTTAAAAAGACTTCCATTTAGTTTTGTCAATCATTCCGCTCACCTGCTATCTCCCTCTCAGGTAGATGGAGTCAAGCAATGTTGTCTGGTGAGATTTGAGGACAACTCGGAGTTCTGGGTGCTGAGAAAGGACATTCACTCATGTAAGAAAGGCTCTTTCTTTCTCTCTTAGCTAAAAGAGTAAATGGCTTCCTGTTGAGAGCACTTTATATTTCTTGGGTTAAAAAATGCTCCCAGTTTGAGCGTTTGAATGCTGAACAGATGAACTAAAACTCAAGGTGTTTGTTTCCACTCTGAAACTTTGCCCGAGGAGTTGAAGAAATACTTTTCTGCTTCTTTCCCCTTGTGAGCCGATCACTTTTCTTTTTTTGGTAACTTTTATCTCAGGATTTCTGAATTGTCGTCCAAGAAAAATGCAGAAATTAAATCACAGTCCCGTTCAGGGTTATGATGCTGAGTGCTCTGGGGTTTCTGATCGGAGCATGTTGAGATTTAATTGGTATATTAGAGTCTATTTATGAATTTATTAGACTAATGACTCCTCCGGGAAATGGCGCCCCCACTCCACCTAACATCAGGCGCAGGGGGGAAGGTGGACGCTTGTTAGGACCAGGCTGAATATCCGCCCGTCAAATGAAGTGAAATCTAAAAGGGTGCAGGAGACACTGAAATCAATGAGGTGGCAAGGATGTGAATCAATATGCATAAATGAATGCTGTTGACTGCTCTCTCTCTCTCTGTCTCTGTTTTCCTCTTTCACGTTTACTTCCTCCCCTGCCTCTCTTTGTCCTGTCCTGTTTGCCTCAGTCGCTGCTGGAGTGGAAGAAGTTTGCTGTATTTGTGACGCTCCGCCTCTTAAAGAACCCCTCATAAATTGTCTTAAATGCCGCCACGGTAAGGAAGCACGGCTGATCATACCGCTGTCAAGCGGTGGCTCTCCACCCGTTCTCGCACTGACCTTGGCGATTTGACACAGTACGGTAAATAAGTGTGGCTCTTTAAAGAAAACAGCACAGAAAACTGTGCATCATAAGTGACAGATGTGAGCTGTTGCACCTGCATCCAGAATGAAAAAGAGATACTCACAGACATTGAACTTTGTTCACAGGCATAAATGCCACAAGATGTATTCTCTTGGGCTTATGTAGACATATTTTAGGACATAAAAATACTCTTTATTGAGTAATAATTTGTGTCAGATTTGTTTTTCCACAAAAATGAAACTTTCCTCCTTCAGCAGATGAATGTGACAACAGCCTTCTAGCGTCAAACTCTGCACATACATCATCCTGCACCGTGACGGGGGGGGGGGGGGGCGCCCCGCCCCCCCGGCCCGCGGCCGGGGGGGGGGGTGAGTGAGGGTAAGCGGCTACTATTAAAACTGGAGTCAGAAATCATATATAAAATACTATATAAAAAAAAAA